>CM025784.1:46745149-47053094 GCA_014636745.2 Centella asiatica | reverse complement strand
TCCAACATCATTTTTTCTTCCTTTTCATCCATGTCATTCTCATTCCCATTCCAACTACGAACAAAACGCACTAGTCCCTGAAAAGGAAATCCATTTTCTAGATATTGCATTGGACAATGTTTTGGAAAACTTGATAAACCGGAATCAAAAAAAAGGGCAAAGAATTTGAAGAATTAGTGAATTACAACTTAGATGCACCAAATTCACAATAAGTGCGCTTTGACTTGGACAAATTTTAATTGCAAAAATACAGATGAGAGAAATGGAAGCTTGGTGTTGTCAACCAATGTAGATATGAACTATATCACAAATCAATACTCTGCAATGGATGCCTAAGAAGTAGGTGGCATTGCCATCAAGCCATCAAAAAAATCAAGAAAAAAATGTGAGGATAACAGTAAACTGATGCATAGGTTGTCCTGTCTTCTTTAAGAACTTTGGCTTATGATGTCTCATTAACATGCTGGTCTGTGATCGGGGTGAGAGTAGTTAGTCAAAGGGCTGATTCGCCAACTTGGGCCGGATGATACTTGGGGTTAACCAAAAAAGAACACAAAAGAGTACACCTTTCCTGTACATAAGATACAGTTATCACTCATCACCAGTGGTGCATATTTCTAGACCCTCTCAAGATAACCCAAAGGTAGCATCTGACCAATAAATCTAGGACCTCACCCAGGCTCTTGTCCGGAGAGTTTTTTCAATATCAGATACCAAGTATCACCACTCACTAGCATCTTTGAAAGCTGGGAGTAATAAAAATTAGACACCCAATAATGTAATGCTTAGAAACTAGAAAGGTAGAATGATGATGTAGAAGTCATTTCCCACACTAATAGATATACCCAAATTAGCTTCATTCCTAAACCTAAAGAACATTAGGTAAAAAGAACTGAATGGGAAAGTATGTAAGGGTTGTAACCGAGACCCTCGACTGTTCGGCTTGTTTAAAACTTGTCTGGCAAAATGTGGTTGTGGTGTACCAGAAAGGGCATTTCGGTGGCATCACACCCACAGTTGCCTGCTCATCAACTCACAAATACTCCCTCCGCTCCCAATTAACCGACGCTTATGAAATTTTTCTAGTCAAAGTTAACCATATTTGACTAATTTTTTTATTATTTTATAAATATATAGATGACAAAATTATAATCATAAAAAAATTCATACAATTTACAACAATTTTCTATATTTATAATTATAAATAGTCAAATTGACCAACAAAATTTCTAAGTGACAGATATTGAGGAATGGAGGGAGTATAAACAAGCTCATCTTGAACATGAATCCTTATTCCCGCTCAGGTGCACGGTGTGGCTCGAGTATGAAAGCTTGACAAGACCAGAGTAGTTTATAGTATCGGCTTGATTAAGGTTTCCCAGTTAACAATTAGGCTCGACTTCGCTCGGTTCATTTACGGTGTACAGAAATATGAAGAACAGGAATACATTAATCAATATATTACGTTACTAAATTTATTTATCGAAAGCTAGGGTCTATTCGTCTGGATAGTGACGTTGGTGAACTCGAGAAGACTGTAAGAAGATATAAAGCATGTAATTGAAAAATCTTCGGCCTCGGCCTCAGATTGCTTGAATCAATCTTCGGATCCTCAATTTCTAATCCAAACCATCGACTACACATATACAAGCACATAATTGAAAAATCATTAGTAAATACAGAGAAATACTCACAGCCTTCTCGCGAGCACCTGGTTCGACATGTATTCCACGTTTCGATTGATGTAGCAAATCATCCTCCTTCTGTACAAAACAAATCGGAGAAAGATATATACTACATATCAGAAAGTGTACAAAACCTAAAAGACATGATTGATCAACTGGATATATATATATACTTCTACATTGTAGAGAGAGAAAGAACCTTGGAATGGGGTCGAAGGTGAGAGAAGGCAGTTTTGTTGAGTAAGAAAGCCATTAGTATCAGTTAATCAAAGCTCTCGACTCGACAGAGAAATTGGGGAGAGAAGGAGACAAATAGAATTCGTCAAATTTGGGCGAACAAAATGAAAGCTAATAATGCATATGAAAATTAAAAACAGCATCTTGCCGACGTGTGTAATGGCATAAGCTAATAATGTCTGTAGTTTATTTCAAAATTTTATCAAAAACAGCTATTTTAAAATTACTTATATTCAGAATGTTCCTCTTTTAATTTCATATAAGCTAGAAAATTAGAAGGAAAAAAAAAAAGAATATTAACCTCACCAGATTTTATTCACCATAATCAACCTAAAAAATAGCAAATATAAAAATAAAATAAAATAAAACCTTATAAAGAGTATATGCTATTCACATAAAGCCTTTTCGAAATCTTTTACGTAGTATTACTTTGTTATAATTGGGAGAGGAATTTATTCTCTTAGTTTAAGTTTTTCAGATACATTTATTTAAAACAAATTTCCCACAATTCTTATCATAGTTTTAGTGTTTTTCTACTCTATATAAACTAGTTTACAACGCGATCCGGGTAAACGTCTACGAAAAAGATCGCTTGGATTTAAGAAAAGGTAGTTTAAATTTTTCTATGGTTTGTTTAGTTTATTCCTTATTTCGAAAATTCTATTTCTACCGGATCAAAAATTAAAAAATCAATTAGAATAAATAAATAAGATTTGGTTTGTTTATATTTGCAAACCGCAAGTTGTTTTTATTTTATTAATAATTGTAATTTAATATTTCCTATAATTAAATTTTAAATTAATATAAATCATATTAATTAACTTATATGAATTAACTTAATCATATTGTTCTTTAATATCAAATTGACTTATATTAATCATATTGTTGTTTAATATCAAATTTATATGAATTAACTTAATTTTGATCGTAGGATATAAAAATAGTTTAGCACATATATCATGTGAGAAACCAGAAATTCATTAAAATGTAATTCTATTAAATTCGTTTTATAATGAAATTCTTGTTGCGTTCAGCGATCGATAAACTTTATGCTTAGGTTTACGTGCATTTCACGCAAATCGACACGCGCACGTTTACTAACGAAAATTATAACGAGCACGACCTTTTAAAAATTTTAAAGCGTTAATCGTTTTAATAATCGTATGTGTGCATTTTTTTCGCCTCGCCGGTGCGGGAAAACTTGTCAGCTTATCCGTTAAACCAATGCATAACCATTAAATTTAATTAGTGGCTAAACAAATCAAATTTGACACTAATTAAATTTAAATTTTTAGCTTGTCCCTAAATGGCAAAAACAAGCAATTTTTTTTTTACCTATCTAAGTAAATTTTTCTTAAAACTAATCCAATGATCAAAATTAAATTAAATGTCATATAAATATACCATTATAGAAACCCTAGCCTCCACTTCTGATATTTTTCTCTCCAGCAAACACTTCTCAAAATTCAGATTTTTGCATTTAAGAAATCATTGAACTTTTGGATTTTTGTTCATTAAAACTTTAAGGAGGTACCCCACTGCTCTCTTATTTTTGCATTTACTGTTATTTCTGTTTGTTCCATTGTGTATATTATTTTTTTCAGTATCATTTTCATATATGGCACATGTTTATAGCATTTTTGGATTGTGAGTTATTGATTTTCAAAGTTTATTCAAAACAAAAATTATATTCAAGAAATAATTCATACCCGAAGAACCCTAGTTTTTTTTGACGGATTTTCCGGCTTGATTCGTTGGTGGTTGTTCGAATATATTTGATAGGTTTGTTTCTGCACTTGTAAGGACCATTTTGCCTCAAACAATTTGAGAAATGGTTTAGTATTTCTCGTTCTGAAGCTCGGATAAATTTTTAAAATACCCGAATGTTTCTTCTTGATTTTTCTTGCGATTGAGTTGTTAAAACTTGAAATTGGGTGCATGTATGAGTTCCTGAAAGTCTCCGAAATCATTTAGATGCTTGAATTGACGGAAAAGACGTCGGAAAGGCCATGAACGGCCAGAGCTGAAGCTCTCGCCGGCATCAATGGCTGCTCCACCTCCGGCGACTTCGAGTTGCTGTTCTGGGAAGTTTTCGGCCGCGACACGGTGGCTAGTGCCATGTTCTCCTATGGCAAATGCCATGGAAATGCCTCCACCGCCGTTCGGTGTGCGCATGTGTGCGAATCGAGGGAGAGGGGGTGACGGCTCGCCGTCCGGCAGAAACGGTGCCGGCGGTAGCCGAAACCCTAACCTGCAGAAGCAGAGGAAGAAGACGGGTCCACGACCCGGTCCGTGACCCGTTGACCCGACCCGGTTCTAACCCGGACCCGTGACCCTGCTCCGACCCGGTTTGACCCACTGTTGACCCGGATCCGACCCAATCCAATATATATATATATATATATATATATATATACATAAATAAAAACAATAAAATAAAAATAAAATATTTTTACATTTTAATTATTCAATAAATGACATGTGAATAATTATTTTGACATGTAAAATAAATCTTTTACATGATTGAAATTTTATATTTTAAAATTTAGAAATTTTTTATGATGTTAGAGTTTCTTAATTTCCACAATTAAGTGATGAGTCATTAATCCATAAATAATTATTATTTAATTAAAACAATTAAATAATAATTAAAGAATAAACTTTAAAATTTATTTAAGTGATTAAATAAATCATTTAAGCTAAGATTAATTGAGGAATAATCCTTGATTAATTAAATTGAAGAATCAAGACCAATTATTATTTAATTAAAACAATTAAATAATAATTAATGAATAAATTTTACATGATTATTAAATGATCAATAAATCATTTAACTTAAAAGTAATTAAGAAATAAATTACTTCAATGATCGATAATTATTATTTAATCAAAGTAATTAAATAATAATTTATGAATAAATGTTTAATAATTGCTAAAAGGTCCATAAACCTTTGATGATTATGAAGTGATTATTATTTAATTAAAACAAATAAATAATAATTTAAGGAACAATTTTTTTAAGTCATTTAAGCTAAAAGTGATTAATTGACATTTATTAATTAATCTAAGGCCTCCAATAATTAAATTTAAATTATCGAGAGCCTATGAGCGACGTTTTATCAAGTCCACAAATCTCTCGGACTCCGATTCGGTTCCAACCGAATCCCAATTCAACTTTTGACGACTCGTTCAGTCAATCATAGACTTGAGCACTTCACGAACACTTCGCATGTGCATCCTCATGTGTTTTAAGTTGAGATTTCTCATGTTATTGCATGTGCATGTTTTACAGAACTCTCACTACGCGAGTGTTAAATTTTACTAAGGACTTAAGGCAAGTATATACTCACTCTGCTTTCTTTCAATTAATGCGTATGATCATTCTTTCGATATACGTAATGTATTCAAGATATTATTCTGTCAATATTCATGATTTAAATTCTTCAAAGTTAAGTAACGTACGATCCCTTGATCCGATGTACATGAAAAATGTTGTATTTGAATCAAATGATCTTTGGGCGGTCGTTAGCTATTTAAATTCCGCTAACACGCCAAAGAAAATTCTATACGGATGTAGAAAACTTATTTCTTCACCCCATACTTATAAAGTATATCCGTATGGGTAACTAAAGACTAATGGGATGCATCTGCTTGGTACCCCCGGCCTAAGATTGATAGGGAATGGGAACCGAGGCATTGGTAACCGGACCCTCGCAGACAAAAGGTTTCTGCAATTCACTACGTATGTCATTATGATGAAGTCAGACGGTGGTCAGGTTGGCTAGCTGATATACTGTTTGATACAAAGTTCCTAAGGGCACGTGCGCCAAACGGACATGGTTATAAGGCGCATGTGATAATATTCTTTATTCTTTTAAGTAAAGGGTCAAATCCCTTGTTATCACTCGGAGACCCTAGAATCCATTTTCTTTCAAGATATTAAGAGGTGTCGACATTGTTTCTGTCAAACCTCATAAACACTTAAATCCAATCAATTATCCATCTTTCAGAACTTACCCAAATTCTTGATTGTATACTTGCGAGCGTAAATCGCTCATGTTGTTATTATCAAATGTTTTACAGGTTATGGCGAGAAGGCTGAACCGTCTTCTAAAGGAAAGGAAAGAATGGCTTGACGTACGCTCCCTGATCGCCCTCTGTTGGACGATACTCAGGGGAAGGGTGAAGCGTGAGGAAGTTATAGAATTGTTTAAATTGTAAGGCCTGTGTGGGCCCTCACAGACTTCCGCTGTTAGACAATTATTTTGGGTTATTGTAATAGAGATTACTAATTAATTCTCTAATTTAATGTTATGCATTCTTGGATGTTAATACTTTTCTTTTGTCAATTATTGACGGTGCCCGAAGTCCAGTATGGTATTTTTGGGGCCGTCACATATCAAGTATTACTAATTTCATGATTCCACAAAGTCAAACTTACTTTGTAAACTCAAATTTGATCTTGTATATTTTTATTCATATTCAATATACATACATACATACATACATACATACATACATACATACATACATACATATATATATATATGTATATATATATATACACACACACACACACCTTATTATCAATATAATGCTAACATATTTTTTAATAATTTCATCACATAGAACATATAATATCAATAAAAAAAGAATTTATAATTTTGATAATAGAATTTAAAAGAAAAAAAAGATAATAAAATTAATATGGTACTTAAGAATTGCAATAAATACGATGTCTAACACTATATTTTAGATTATTCATTAATATACCTTTAAGTTGTGTCAAAATTTTTAATTAAATTAAAATTAAGTCAACATAATTTATAATTTAAACTGTAATTAAAATATACTATCTTACTAGTACTCATATATTATAGATATTATGTTTATTATAAATTTGCATACCTATTATAGACATTTAAATACAGAGTTAGAGAGAACATACAAAAATAAAATATTTGAAATATTTATATCATTAAAGAATACGTTTTTAAATCATATTAAAAATTACGAACTACTTAGAAATAAAATTGAAATATATGGTAAATCATATTAATTATTAACTAAAAAATAATAATAATAAATACATATAACATAATCCACCATACAATTATTAAACGAATAAACGTAACCAAGCAAATTACAATTTAATCGATTATAATTAAAAATGTTAATTAAAATAATTATAACGAAATAATAATGATAAATGTTAGTAGCCCTAAAAATATAATAATAGCACAAAAATAGCACAACTAAAAAAAAAAATTTTTGAGTCAAACGATATAATTTTAATTGAAACATTAATTTTATTTGTATAATTTATAATGTGTTTGTATATATACTTCAAAATAATTAATTATGATGATATATATTTCAAAGTTACTTAATATACACTTGAGAATTGTTGTACTTATTTCATGAAATTAATTTTAAATATGTATGATAATTATGTTAATTAAACTATCGAATATCACATTTAATTTTTTGTCAATAATCCTATTAGTTATGCATATAAAATTATTTATTATATCATATTCATATATTTTATTTTTAAAAAATTTAATTATGGATTTCGTAACTCCTAATAGAAGTAGAAATTAAGGAAAATATAAGTGAATTAGAAGTATTTGATAAAAGTATAAGCGAGTTAGGAAAGAATAATAATATAATAAAAGAAATTTGAAGAGAGTAATACAGGAAAAAAAGTACGAAACCATAACATTAAAAAAAAATGTTTGTACTTTTAAATATATAATAAATAATAGATTACATTGATGTTTTATACTTTTACTTTATTAATTTAGAAAGTCTTCGTTCTCATTGGAAAGTCTGGTTTTTAGGTTTAAAATCCGATTTCTTCTTTGAGATGAAGTGATCGTCTATATTTACTAACGATCAGGTCCAAAAAATTTAATTTTTACGGTGGTAATTTGTGATGAAAGTATTTATATTTTTAATTTTTGTTCCTGACAAATCATGATTCGTTGTGAAAATATTTTACTTTATTGTTAACTATTTTTCAATTAATTTCGTATTATTATGCTTAGACATATTTTGCTCCTTCCGTTTTGATCTACTTGTAATTCATTATTTTCTAAAATATCACAAATATTAGCATAATTTATTTTCAAATCACAGCAATTTACACAGTAACTCCTCAACCCATTTAAAACTATAAGTTTGTAATCCCATGAAAATATAAATAATGTAATCAAAATAAATTATTTCTTCAGAATAATCGTGCAATATTTATAAATATCATTTACATGTCCCAAAATGATATATATTTTTACTTTGGTTATCCAATACTTTTTAAAAATCCGAATAACCGGTAGTAACATTCAAAATATAATTTCTACCTTGAGTTAAAACCAAACCATGTTATATTGTTTAAACTTTTTATATTTGACGAAGGAGAAAGAAGCAAGTAGAAAATTAGGACAAAGAATTCTGATACTCCGTATTATTTTATTTGAGTGGTGGTAAGAGCATCAAATTTTATCGTATAAATGTGTATAAATTTATGTAAATACATTTTATTAGGAATTGATGAATTTTAAGGAGTTCAAATCTTAAAACTTGACACATAAATATATGTACTTTAATTTATATAATTTGTATGTAATTTGTTGGTATTTTTAGTGCGTCGATTTTATTTTTGAATTTTTGTTGTTATGCGTAAAAACTAGAGCAAAGTGGGAGTATACGAGTGAAAAAAGAATGGACGACACAGGAGTTGCCACGTATAAAAGGAGCAGTTTACGAAAGAGAGGAGCCAAGTGTTATTGTGAAGCTTCCTTGCTGAATATATTGAATGAATGAATGGGAATAAGAAATAGTTGGCCGCAGAAGAAAAGATTATGGCAACTAGAGCCGTAGCAGCAGCAGCTTCTTCTGTTGGTGGAAGAAGAAAGCGAGTGCAACCCAACTCATCGCTTCTCTCAAACTTTCCTGTTTTCTTCAATACCACACGCCGTTTTTCTCTCTACAATCGTACCCCATTTACGGCTCCTTATATTCAAACCGGTAATACCTTTAAATACACATATATGTCTATATATGTTTCAATTGATTTGATTAGACTGGTTTTTAGTTTTATTTGAATGATTGAATTGAAAATCGAATTGGGTTTGTACTGAATTTTTTATTGGTTTTCCAGGATATAAATATGGGGCGTTTCGCACAGTACAAGGGGCGGCAGCAGCAGATCAACAACAACTGTCTTCGTCGCCACCATATTGGAAGGTTAAAATGCTGTATGACGGCGATTGCCCCCTTTGCATGCGTGAGGTACATACTTTTGATGTACTCCCCCTGTTCTAAAATTAAACATATATTTGAAAATTTATGGTTTTTGAAAATATTTTTTTGACACAAGCCATATTCAGTAATGATGATGCATGGTGATAGTAAAGATAGCGACATTTTAAAAACATGACCCGACATTTTATTTTTTGAAAGTAAACATGTATCTCCGCTTTTGGACGAATAGATCGATACATAAGAGTTGATTTTCAGGTGAACATGCTAAAAGAGAGGGATAAGCAATATCTAGCAATCAAGTTTGTTGATATAAGTTCGGATGATTACTCTCCAGATGATAATCAAGGCCTTGATTATGAAACTGTAAGTAATATGCATTGAAATTTTCGATTTCCATCAAAACTCTTCGCATTAATACATACATGCACTTACCGGTTAGGAATGGGGAATGTTGTCTCTTAGTTGTTCTCAGCTAATTCTTATGCAAACTTTGTTTGATTGTCTAGGCTATGGGAAGAATTCATGCAATTCTGTCAGATGGAACAATAGTCAAGGATATTGAGGTAATCTTCCCTTTACTTTTGTTGAATTTTTTGGATGATTGTGATTATTATTTTTTAATGAGTTGTAATTACTTTTTATTTTTTGTAATGATTGTAGTTAATTATTTAAGTGTTTGTTCTAAGAAATGTTGCTTCTTTCAAGTTTCTAGATAATGATTACATGTGATTGGCAAATTAACCCTTTAGGGCATAAGATACTGCCATTAAGTATTAAATTGTGTTACTCCATTTCAAGCAAAGGAAAACAGAAATGCATAGCGATGATATGGGTTGTTCATCTATTTAGAAATTAAGAAATGGATTTCACTCTGTAGTCTTAAAAGAAAAAGAAAAATCATTCATCGAATTTAGGAGTGGGCATACTAGTCAATTTTAGAAGATCATTGCAAAACACTATCAGAATCTGAATTAGTCACAGACTCTGTGAGTAAGATAGAATGCCAGAAGACAGTTTTTCAATTCTGGGTAATGCAGCCGGTTTCATCGTGGGTGGTGTACAATATAAATGCAGATATGTAGTGGAGTGTTACACAGAATAGCTGTTTTTATCCTGCAAAGAATATTAGATGTGAAGATGAAATATATTAATAAAACCACAAAAAATGGTGCAGGCATTTCGGAAACTATATGAAGCAGTTGGCCTTGGATGGGTTTATGCCATTACCAAGTACGAGCCTGTAAGTATTCTTAATCATCTATCCCTCATGTTCTTTTGAAATGTGTTAAAGGAAAATCATATCCATCTAGAAAATTCTGTGTAAAGTTATATTAAGTTTGAAATCACACTGTTAACAGATTGCAACAATAGCTGATTCAGTGTATGCTGTTTGGGCAAAATATCGTCTTCAAATTACAGGTGCTCATCTATTTCTAAGTACTTTTTCCATTCCACAATAGATTAAAAAAGACAATTGGACTTGATTCCAATCTTAAATTGACATGATTCATTTGAATATATATTGTAAATTTTGCAACTATTAGACTTTATAGATTGTGTACAATATTCATAATTTATCGATTTAAATGAAATAAGCTTGTATTAATGTTGAATTTGAAAACTAATGGAATCAACTCTTAAGAGTAGAAACCTGATCATCTTATTATTGTTATTGTGTGGTGGGGTTGGATGTACTTCGTTTTTGGTTTCCAAATGTCGAGTGATTGCTAAATCCTATTCTTCCGCACCTTTGCACAATGTTATTAAATGCTTCTGCTTTTCAGGCCGTCCACCTTTAGGAGAAGTTCTGGAGGCAAGGAAGAAAAAGGTTAGAAACAGCTTCAAATACATATCCATGTTATGTTTTCACAATCATAAATATGACAAAAAAAAAAAAAAAATGATTAATTGAATCTCAATCTTTACATAAGACCAGCAAATACTAAATCCTAGTGTTGCTTAGTGCTTACCACAATCACAAATCTGTTACCCTCTGCGGAGTTTTTTGCTCCTTTGCTCTTCTTATCTGTGCTGTTGCTGGACCTTAGGGACTAGGGGTAGAGGCTGGTTTTCTGGGCAGCATTCCAAATTTTGAGTAATTCTCGCTGAAGCAGATTCACTTTCACGGTTTCACCTTGATTTCCTTAACTGTGTAGCGTGCTATTTGTATCTTTATCCCGTGCAGGGGGAGACATGCAGCGGCAGCAAGGCTTGTAAAACGTGAATGATTTAATAGTTTTCTTGCGGCCTGGATAGAGATTATGAACAATCAACTCTCTGTAGGTTCTGTTCTACAAGTGACTACAATCAGTACAATATAAATAGCATGGTGTATTTATTCTTTTCATAGGTGCTCCTCTCAATCTCCCACTAGGGATTGTAGATTTTCTTTCTGCTGCAACGGTGTTGCTTATAAAGGGCAAATAAACGTCAACAAAATTGAGATTCAGTTCGATATTTCAAAAATTTACGGTTCCTCCTGCAACTTGAATTATTTTAGTAACTCTTTCTCCAGTTTGTTTAGAACAGTAATCCCTCAAACCAAAACAATACATGAACGATAAACGAGTAAGATGGAAATGGAAGATAGTGTAGATTACATGTTTGTTAATAAACAGTGTATTGGAAAAAGAAAAAAAAAGTATTAGTAACTTAAAGTAAAAATCGCGAACTATGATCTAAGGATACCATCCAAATTGAGACGCATACTTAATAGTGTTCCATTAGTTAAAACGCTGTGTTACATCCAGAGATTAAAAAATAGATTCAAATTTATTAGTAGAATGTGTCTCATGCATATGTCCTTAACAATTCATATTTATAAATAAATAAATAAAAAATAAGAAAAATATATTGATTATATGGATTTTTTGTTTTGCCTTAAAGTATTTGCATCCGACACTCGGACAATGGTGTGAGTGTGGACTACTTTATTGTAATGTAAAAATATGTAAAATTTAAGGTGTACTTGTGTCGAATTCTTTCAAAACACTTGTATCTGACTAGACACTCCACTCCATACAAGTTCATGTAACTTGACCAGACATTCCATACAAGTCCATGTAACTTCGGTTAAACGCACATGGTAGTTAAACGCACATGGTTATGAGCATGAGTGGCAAATAAAACAGTATGTTATGCCTATTTAATCAGTGGATTGGTCATGAAATATATAGGACAGCCTTCGAGTAGTGCAATTGAAAGAAAGTGATTAAATTATCGATAATTTGGATGGTTATCTAGCATGGTACTAACACAGGTGCCCATCAGGGCTGAAAAATTACTCTACCGATACGGCAGTACCTGTAATAGCAACTTATTTCTCATTATTGTTGGACTCTGGATTCTGCACAAGGCCCATTCAATTTTCATCTATGACAGCAACACAGTTTTAGGAATTCCATCATAACTCACAAAGAAGAAACAGGTGATTATCAAGTGTTATAAAACATACGAATTATTGTAAACTATGTAAATCCATCATTAACAACTGCATCAACAGCTTAAAGGAGAAACAGCACGCAATAACCATAAAAATAAATAAATTAATTAAAGAAACACTTTCTATGATCTCCTATACCAATGCTGCAACAAGATTCCTTCCCCTTTTTTTTGGCACCCTGAACCTGCACAAGATATTCATCTGGCGGCAACTAGAAAATCTATAATGCAGCGACTTGAGCATTCTCCTTAGAAAATTTCAGTTTCTTCTTAACATGATCCCAAGACTTGAGTATTCTCCTTAGAGAATTTCAGTTTCTTCTTAACATGACCCTCTTCTAGGGATACAATCTTCCTCCTCTTGGCAAACCACATCAGTTTCAGTACAAAGAACACCGGTTTCCATTTCCTCTTAGCCCGCAATGTTTGGCTAGGGATTTCAGGTTGACTGTCACTGCTGTTCCCAAGTTGCATGTATTCATTTATGTCGAAATCATCAAATAGAGATTCTACACAGTCATCGGAGCCTTGAACAGCAACACTGAAGGGCTCTCCATAACTCGGACAGACAAATTTATCAAACTGACTTGGTTCCTCAATGTATTTGAAAGATGAAATAATACCATGACATGAGGTACCTGGTAGTATGTGATTGTTTGTATTGATCAATGGAGGATTCTCACAATTAAATCTATTAGGTTCATCCAGCCTAGAATAGCTATCCACGAGAGCATTCTCATTATCATAATGGATTAAGTCCTCCCAATGTTCACGTGCAATAATTACCAACTTGCGGGCATCCGTCTGTTACCAAATGAACTTGGATAGCTGAGAAACAACAAACAAGTAAAGCAAGAACTAAATGTATAAGAAAGGAGATGCATGCCTTTTCTTTATCAGATAGCATATTAACATGAAAGTAGTGAGATCCCTTGAGTAATCCCTTCACCTCTCCCACAACATTAAAGACAACTCCGTTTTCCAGTTGTGAATTGGGATGATAGTACAAATGGACAGCTTCGTCAATTTCACATGTCTTTGCATGGTCTGTAATTACCTTCCAAGTCTTAGCACCAGCTTTAAGGATCTGCAAAATATTGGTTATGGTCATTACCCTGAGGAGGCTGAAATAAATTATACTTATTAGAAATGAGAATTTTATGACATTAGAATTTCAAATTAAAGTAATTAGGTTTGACTAGACGGCCACAAAATCACTAGAAAATTATCTATGTAGATAGCATGAATTCTTTATTCCTATGTCATCTTCATTCAGATATTTACATGTCAAGGAAGATGTACGAAATAGGCATGTGACTAACTGAATTCCACATACTATGATACTAATGAACCTATTGGCGATGCCATGAGAAATTTAATATATTTTATAATATTTCAACACATTCCATGTAAATCAGCTGGGAAGTTGTAGCTTTGCGCCTAAGATTAAAGTCATATTTATGTAATTATTTAGACTTTTAAGTTAAAACAAATTGGTCATTTTAAGTGCATGGCACAATAGACAAAGTTGTAAATAAACAAACAAATTTTGTTTAAATCCTCAATTAACCAAGATTTTTACACGTATAAAACTAGAATAGTCAGAGATTTGAAGCTACTTGAATTCGCATGTTTCATGAAAGCTTTCTAATATCGGCAATATGCATCAGTTAACAGGTGCATGGAGAACTAAACTTTACCACTCGGAGCTTTTGTGGATTCAAATTGAGGAGTACCAATAATTCTTTCACAGTGAAGATATTTTCAGCACTCAAACGTCTCCAGAAAGCACCATTTTTGTCAATGTTTTTCAATCTCCACACCTCATCATCCAAAGATGGAGGATATGATTTCCCATATACTGAAAACAGAAAGTAAAAGTTGACTTAGATCTTTTCACTACTTCAATTTCAATCATTTTATGTTCTGATTTATTGTTTCACCTTATTGGTTTATACTTTTACGAGATCAAACCAAAAGTCAGTAAGATTAGACTACAAGTTAGGGCAGGCAGGGCCTTAGGCTCTAGGCGGGTTTTTCAGAATACTAATTAATCTTTACTAAAACGGAAGTTGTAAGACAAAGATTATAATACCAGTTAGGACACAGGGACTGGGCTCTTGGCAGGATTTTTACAACACTAATCAACCTTATTAATATCCACATTGCACAATAAAAATAGGCAAAGTTCTTCACCAAAATATATTTGCTACAATGTATTTTGTGATGATATTGACCACCTTAGTATCATACGCACCTTAATATCTTGTATTTTACTAATGTGTTTTCTGCCTCTGCTATACCATTGAAAGGTTCCTTTTTGAATTTGAACAATAATTGACAAGAACAGTAGAAACTTTAAAGTACTCACATGTTGTGCGGCTATCTCTGAGGATGAAAGATTCAGTTTTTGCTGATTCTATTGTTGTTCCAGAAAAATTATCCATAGCTCTTGCTCCAAGACACAACTCAGATTTCTTCATCCAGCCTGAATTGTGTATAAAAGAAAGATCATCTATGCTGCTGATTCCTTCTTTAAGCTTCAAGTGAGTAACACCTTTAAGCAGAGATTTCTTTCCTTTACTTTCTCTAACAATCTTATTGTTAAAGTCTTCAACTTTTGCAGTGTATCCTCCAACTTCACCATCGCCACCACCACCAGCAGATTTACCCTCAAGAACAACTATCTCCACATTTGCCATAGCTTCAGGCCCAGTTTTTACAATTTGACCAGTCAAACTATCAACTAAAGCAACTCTAATGGAGGTACCACCTTCTCCTTTGATTTTACTTCCAGTGAAGACTGGGAGAGTAATTTTATCCAAGAACTTTAGCTGTAAGTTTCGTGATTTAGAATTGTTCGATGCATTACTAAAGTTGCTGGATGAAAAAATGGGAAACTTTATAAGGCTTATGACAGCTAATAACAAAAATAAATAATATATTAGCACTCTCTGCTGCCAAAAAAGACAAAAAGGATAAAACAGATTAAGTACAACAAATTGAGACTCTGAATAGTATTATTTCTCACCAATTTCTGAGAGCTATACGATTTTCTTGTACCAATTGAAGCTGCTCTTGTACCGATTGAAGATACTCTTGTACCTGTAAAAATATCATAGATTTGTATGATTGAAGCTGCTCTTGTACCGATTGAAGATACTCTTGTACCTGTAAAAATATCATAGATTTGTATGATTGAAGCTGCTCTTGTACCAGAAAATATATCATAGAGTTGTATAGTCAAGAACATGCATTCAGGATGTCAAACAGGGGCAGATGAGTTACGTGGAATGGATAGGCTTCATACAGGATTCTGAAATGTATAAAATAAGCTAATCCCAATTGCGACAGATCTCTATAGAGTTATATAAGACATGCAAAGTAGAGACCTTAATTGAAGAATCTGTTGATCTCCCATAGACTACAAACACATCTAAAACAGAGGTAGGGGAGGATCCAGCAGCTAGAATCAAGAAAACTGAGATATGAGCTAGAGAAAATATAGACCGTCTTCTTTTTGTTATTAGAATAATACATGTTTACATAATTACATGAAAACAATGGAACTCGAACTCTATGATTTACTTCGATAAAATGAGAGGTCATACTGTTCCACCCTGCACAAACACATAACTTTGCGTTTATATATATAGATAGCTTTCTTATCTATCCATTATTCTGAAATACAGAGAAATGACCACAACTACCATCACAACTGATACAACATCAATTACAGCGGCAAATTTTCTTTCCAAGCCCAGAGCCAAAACTAAGAATGAAACTTTGTCCCACATTGAAACTTGGAAGGAGAGTTGCTTGCCTTTTATATGAGAATGCAAACTAACTAGTTAAAATGAATTGGCTATGTTATGCTCCACCCTCCACGCAGGCAGTGTTCATTACACTGTTTTAAGAAAAGCGTGTTTACACGTGTTTCGGATTTTATTTCCTTTATTTAATTTTGCCATTTCGAATATATATATATTTTATACACAGTTTTCCAACAGAAGCATGATACTTAAAAAAAAAAAAAATCGTAATTACATTGGGCAAAAGTTGACTGCTCTGACCAGAACCAACCGATCTAATAATAAAAGCATTTAACTCTCCTTTGGCAATACACACCTACTTAAAATATATATGTTTGTGTTTGTATTCTGTCACAAGCGGGCATGCACAGACATACAGAATCCATAGCAACTGAGTGAAGGCTATGGATTTTGTTGCATCAATCTGATCTGCAGCTGACTATTACATCATTCTGATCGCTATGGTTTAAGGTTCCGCCTAAAGCGGAAGCAGAAAAATTTGTAAATTATCCAATACACCGCCCAAAGTCAAGTTGCGGCGGAAGCAGTTAAATAAATCATTCTGTGTACGTAATAATATCGGCGGGGAAGTAAAATTAAAATACACTCACGAGTTTACGAACTAAACCGTCCATAACTGGCCCGATAACACCCTGGACAGTCCGAACCACAAATATCTCCAGCTTCTCCCTGCACGAAGAAGAGTTAGATGTAAGTAGTGTACAAAAATATAATGAATGAACTTAATTCTAAGCTTGTAGCACAACAATAAGCGAACTTGTGGAATAAATTGAACAACAGCAGAAAATGTATCTCCGATCCGATCCTATTAAGAGAAGAGAAGTATGAACTTAGTTAGGGCAGAGCGAGAGGGAGAGGCAAGATCATCATCTTCTTCACGAGTGTTGTTGACCAGCTCCACTAACATGCCGAAATCGTTTCCACATTCCGACATTCTAACGAACAAAAGAACAATTTGATTTGTAGTAGTAATGGCTTTAATGATTGATGATATTCTAATTTTGTTAGATAGGAGCGGTTATTATTGTTTGATTTTTGGGCGAGAGATTCCAAGGCTTTTTATAGAGGAAAGTGGGCCCCAAATTAAACGCGCTTTCTTGGAATTTAATGCCAACGAAGCTAAAGCGCAAAGCTAGCCCACATTCCAAATACACTATATTTGTGGTCTTCTCTTATTACTATGGTCAATGCGTATTACTTATTCCCTTTTTCTTTTTGGTTACAAGTCAGATAGATAATTTTTAATTTTAGCTGATAACAATTAGCTGATATTCACTGATGAACAAATTTATTTGTTAGTAGATAAATAATGCTGAAAAAATATTTATTGATGAACAAATATATTTATTGGTGGATAAGTTTGTGCATCGGTGAATATCAACTAATTGTTATCTGTTTATAGGGGTGTATATCGGTCGGGTTGTACGGTTTGAAAAAAATATTTCAAATCAAATCAATTATTTTGATTTGAAAAAATCGTAACTCAACCAATAGATAATAACAACCCGGTCATTAGGAATCGGTTTGATCGGTTCGGTCCATTTATGTGGTGCTCGCAATGCCAATGACATATTTGTCCAATGTGTGATAATTGCAATGTTCAGGTAATTTGAGCCGATCAAATGTTCAATGATTTTTTTTTAAATTCTTTTTTTTTTTCGGTTTAAGAGAATCGCATCTTATATTCTTGTCCAAGTACAAGGTTTTATCAATAAATATTTGTTTTAGGTAAGAAGAGTCTAGATTAGTAAGGGTGTGTCTTGGAATTTATTTAAGAGGAGAAGAGAAAAGAAAATGAGAGAAAAATATTTTTTGAGTTGTCTTTGAATTTTTTTAAGAGAGAAAAGAAGGAAAAATGAGACGAAAAAGTGAATATTTACTCTCCAATTTTTTTTTTCCAAAAATGAGAAGATTTTGGAAAGAAAATCTTTTTAATTTCTACATACTTTTCTTAATACTAATTTTGTCCTTCACATTTCTTATGAAATCAAATTCACGTCTTAATAATAAAATAATAAAATTGTAAATTGGATATTTTTCCATTTTCTTCTCAACTCTGGAGAAGATAATAAAAAATTTTAAACTAATTTTATTTTCTCTCTATAAACTTTCAGACAAAGAGAGAAGAAAATATTTCTCTTATTCTTTTATCCTTTTTTTTCCTCATATTTTCTTTTTTTCTTATTAAAAACTCACAGACATGATATAAGTCTCCGAATAATTCCTTGGACAATGACGTTTTTATAAGATGATAATTTATTTTTAGAATGTGGATTGGCAAGTAGGACATTTCACTAAATGACGTGAAGAAATAAAACAAATAAAAAAATCGGCCAATTTCAAAAAGAGAAAGGGAAAATTAAATTATGTCCCAAATGAGAACTACGGATATGGAAAGGTAACAATGTAAATTGAGAGCCGACTTACTCATTTGTCACACGTCTTTGTTTTTCTTTTTAAAGAATAACATTTTGAGTTATCTTCCCTTAAAAAAAACAAAATTCAAGTAAATTTTTAGAATATATATCTTGTTATCCAATCAGTTTTCAGATTCTATACAGAGCCAAATTGTCAGATTATTTCCATATATTGTAATGATAAATGTTTAAATTTTTAAGAACCTGAATAAACTAAGAAAAGTTGGAAGTAAAACCAAAGTTGCTCATCAGAATCACAAATGTGCAAGGGGAGAGCTATTCATTTTTTATTTTTTATGAGTTAATTCTCATGGGCAAGGTTGTGAATGTAATACACTAAAAAAACAACATACGACAAAAGCAAGGGCACGAGTCATGGAGCACAGGGCACTGTTGGTTTCTTAAGTCAGCGAGTCTCTCTTGAATCATATTCAAGCCGACCTTATACATACGAACAAGTTTCCACAAGAAGATATATACTATGCCACACAAATACTTTATAAGAACAATAATTAACAATAAATAAGAGGCTCTGCTAACCTTTTGTAACCAAGATATTCTCTTCTTTCTTTCTTTTTTGATTCTTTTTCACAGGAATCAAAGCTGGAACATTATTATGGGAATATTTTCATACTCATGGTTAATTTGAGTTTTGTATCATCTGAGCTGGAATTAATGTTGTTCTGCACTTCTGCTAAAAATATGTGACAAATTACACCAACAAAATATACAAATACACATGGCAAATTTCAAACCATTAATTTTCAAAATGTGAGTCCCTCAAAATTCATCAATCCTCCATAAATTTTAACCACATTTATTTATATATAAATTTGTGTCCCTAGCACCACTCTTACCACTCTTTTTCTCAATTGTTTTGATTTATAGTAGTAACATATAACATAGACACAAAAGCAATTAAAGTTTATGCCTCATGTTTCATTCATCATCACTTCTGCAAATTTGTGAATCTTCTCACCTGAGCTCCCATTCTTCCCAACAGCTTTCCTGGCCAACTCTCTCCATTTCATGGCATTCCTTCTAATCTCTTCACATGAATCTCCAGCCATAACTTCCCTAATGCAAAACTCCACTTCATCTCTAGTAACTACACCATTTTTGTCTTTCTTAGCTCTCACTCCAACCCCCCACACTTCCTCCACATGCTTGGCATTAGTCGGCTGGTCACTCCACTGTGGCATTGCCACCATTGGCACTCCAATGCTCAGTGCCTCCAGTGTCGAGTTCCATCCACAGTGCGTTACAAAGCATCCAACTGCTCGGTGAGCTAGAATTTCCAATTGGTTACACCATGTCACAATTAACCCCATTTCATCTATTGAGTTTAGGATCTCGTTGCACGTTTTCTCATTCTTGTTTTCTTTCACAACCCATAGAGAGCTTTTGTTGCTTTTCTTCAAGCCATACGCCATTTCTTCCACTTGTTCAGCAGGAAGTTCTGCCATGCTTCCGAATGATACATAAACCACTGATCCAGGTAACTTAGTTTCTAGCCATTTTAGGCATTTGTCAGTAGTGGGATTCAACAGACTGACTCCATATTCTGTGTCTCCCTCAATCTGTCCATCTAAATACGCGGATGGCACCATTGGACCAACCATCTTCAATGGCCATCTTCCAGCCATGGCTTTTGTTAGCTTTGCAAGGATCAGAGAGACGAATACGGAGAAAAATCAATAAGAGCACAATGAATTGTCAATAGTGTAACAAATGACTTCTTAATTTTAATCAAATTAGAGTTCATAAGCAAAAAAGAATGAAAAACATAATATATATCAGACCCAAAATCTTTTTCATCTCATGTTCTATATTTGTTTACATCCCCTACAAAATTTGTATGTACCCCAATTCTTATACTGTGTTTTTTTTTCCTGACAGATGCAACTAAGAACATAAGAGTGGAAAATATTCCTAATCCGAATCTCCCGTATAGCAAAAATTTTCGCCCTAAAAATAAAAATAAAAACAAAAACCAAGCAACGTTTGCAAATTACAAGCAACCCTGAATTGGTAAAGAATCTTCATCAATCAGGAAGTTTAATTTTATCAAACAGGTACAGAAACAGATCAAGCATTCAATCCCATACTGGGAACACATGCAATCAACTATTTAAAGAACATACATAAAAGTTTCTAATTTTGAACAATAACACTTGCAAAAACTACTACCAGCCCTGTTTGTTTCGGCTTAAAAGTTTCTCATAGTATAATTTGCACATTTAGAATCTCTAAAAATTTAAGCCAACGCCGGACATGACCTATACCAAATTGAGCTTTTAAATGCTTACCTCAAATTCAAGGTCTTCAAAGGTGTTGATGAACACCCAATCATTTTGTTTTAGACTTGAAAACATCTCCATTATCATAGCAAGATAAGGAGAGTACAGGGCAGATTCCGACATAAAACTTGGAATATCAGATAAACCAAGCGAAGGAACGCCCGGCATCACCACCGGAATATTCTCCGGCATCACAGGCAAACTCAGATGGCCACATCGGACATGCCAATACATGGAGCAAACACAAGCAGAATTTGTCAAAAACACAGCCGTCTGAATTCCTAATTCTCTGGCCACATTAAGAGCCCAAGGAATCAATGAATCATAGACCAGACAATTTACAGGTGAAATCGAATCCTTAAACTGGAGAATGAGTTCTGTCAATGTTCTTGAACCGACTACCTTAAATGATTCTAAGTAGACTTGTAAATTTGGTGCTTTCTTGAAGCCGCCGTCGTCGTAGCCATCAGAGATGGGATGAACTTGGATGTTGGTGGTATGAATGGAGTTGAGGGTGTAATGGGTAGTGGCAAAAGTGATCTTGAGGCCTTGGGAAGCCAAGCATTTGGCAAATTGGAGAAGTGGATTGATGTGGCCTTGAGCTGGATATGTGAGCACCAAGACATGACCCCTTTTTGGCTTCTCCATTTTCTACTGGTGTTCAATTTCCGAGAATGCAGCAAAAATTCACTGTTAGTGAGAAATTTATGCCCATCAAAATATAGAGGCACATACGTTTTTTAATTTTATTTTTGTGTTATGAATTAATGTTAAAAATTACTCTCTCCCTATTTTTAGGTTTTTTTTTTATGTCTCATCATATAAATTATTTACACTTTTTAATTTATTTCCAAAAATACTCTTAATTAAATATGATGAAAGTTAGTTATTTAAGAGTGAGAATAAATACTTATTCTTGTGAATTAGAAAAATACAAATTATTTTTGACATTTTATATAAAATCAACATAATAATTAGTGATTTTTTAATATATGTAAAAATATCTAAAAGACTACACAAGGGGAAGGAGTAAAAATCAAAAGTTAAAAGTTAGATGCGTTGATCAAGACCGAACAACTAATTGTAAATTATAAAGATTATTTGTTTATTATATTTTAACCTTAAGTAAAAAATTAGTAATATAAAAAATAAAAAAACAAATATTCAAATAATAACTTTTTATTAAAAATTACTCTCTCTGTCTCTCTCGACATTTAATTATTATGCATTATTATTAAGAAAGTTAAATTAAATATTGGTTCTTTAATAAAAGACATCGAGAGTACTATTATTAAGAAAGTTAAATTCAATGATAAAAATGATATATTTTGTTAAATTTGTCTTTACTCAAAAAGTGACATTAGAAATAACAAATACTCCATATAATATATATTATAGGGGTAATTAAGTAAACTACATATGAAAAAAAAATATATTTTTAAAATGAAAAAATATTTTTTACTAGGGAGTAACTAAATATCAGATAGGAAGGAGGAAGTCCGTAAAAAGTAAGAAACGGAGGGAATAGACAATAATGAATACATATTCGGAATTTTGGATATCCCAAAGCTAGATATTAATACACGTATTTGTCTTAAAAAGAGTTTAGTAATCCTAAATCCCAATAAAGAATAATCAAAGTAGAGGAAGGTAGGTGTTCGTAGTCTACTATTCTCGCGCTTCCAGAAACACATTTCCATATTTTCGGTGTTAATCTTCAAAATTTTGGACTTCTTTCTGTTCATGCATAAGAAGAAATTATAAAACTGAATGGCATTGCAGGGAGTTGAAAAGAATTATTCTGAGAGAAAATTTTGTATTTACCGATATTTTAAGGCTCAGATTTAGCGGTATTCAATCTAGTCAATGCAAGGTTTTCTTTGAAAAAAAATTAAATTTTTTATTCATTTTGTAGTAAGAATGTAAGTCGGCTTAAGTTGAATATGAAGTCTAAATAATACTAATATAAATTGAACATATTTAGGGGAACTAACAAGTCTACTAGTTTTAGGATCTTCCTTTCTTTCTTGGGAGTATATAGTTTTGGGATGCAAACGGGTGTTTTCATAAATCAATTAAGAGATATACCAAACACCCCTTGGAAAGTTGGAAACAATAAAAACAAAATAAGGTTTTTCTTTTAAAAAAAAAAAAAAATTGGTTGAGGAAGGTTCTTCGTTCTAGGTTGGCAAAGCAAAAGAATAATTTCAGGCAGGCCCACGACTCACGACCATGCCTGTTTTTTTCTTATAATAAATTAAAATTTACTCGGCGTTAAGCAACTTAAGTTTCTTGTCATATTAGAGAATGAAGCTGAGCAAAACCATAGCTTGCCGGAAAACACCATCACATTTAAAAATAATCCAGGCACGGATTTTTTTTTTATTTCAATAAACAAAGACAAGCTGAGACATATTTTCAAATACTGGCTGTATATACATAAAGCAAAAACTTGGCTAATCTTCTCCCTAAAACTGCACAAACTTGTTAGAAGGGCAGCACTTGTACTATATTTGCATATTTGAATTGAACAAGTGGCTCGGATATGGATCGTTCATTATGTATCTTTGTTTCTCTAACATGTATTTTCTCGCCACAATCCTTCTTACAGAAAGCCACTTCAAAACACTGAATAACATTGTCCATCTCGTATTAGCTTTAGCAATAGCTGCAGCTGCTGCAGAACGAGCGTACAGAAAGCCATTGACCGCGCTGTGTAGATCAGCCTGTGACCTCAGACTTGTATGCTGAAGCGAACTATCTGTGTCAAAATATTGTAGATGTTCATCCTCGCATAAGGACCGAGTGAAGACGTCGGTGTCACAGATCAAAGAGTTTGCAACCTGGTCCGGGAAACTCAAAGTTTGGTCGAACCTGACATCTATGTTATCGATGCTGTGTATGCCATATTCATCCATGCTATCAACACACCCCATGGAAAAAATGGATGGCATGATGTCTGACGTAGAGGCACTAAGCTGTGGATAATCAAAACTGTCAACCCTGTCCGAACTGAAAACTTTCATGCCATCAGAACTCCCCATCATTGGGGAGTTTGAAGGGAAGAGAACATTGGATAAGAATGGGTATCCATTGACAAGGGAGGCCTCATCATCAAAAGAAACTACTTCATCCCACTGTTTAAATGCCGATATCACCAAATTATGGGCATCAGCCTAGACAATATATTTTTGTAGAATCATTAGTATATGTAGGCATGTAAAAAAGAAGATAATAGAATAAAAAGAATGTAGGGAAATCAGCATAGAGGGATAAGTTTTCATAAAAAGCAAGCACTTTGACTGTTATAGTGTACCTTTTCGGTTTCAGAGAGCTTATCGACAGGAACATACTGGCATTCTGAAAGCAGCCCAATCACTTGTCCCACAACATTGAAAACCACACCAGTCTTTTCAGGGGACCTTGGACAATACAAGTACACTCTTTTATCAAGTATGCAAGTCTTAGCATGTTCAACAGTCACTTCCCACATTTTAGCAGACATGCCAGTTCCAAGGAGCTGCAAGAGTGACAGAAAACAAAACCAGTACTACTGTTACCAAAAGAACTCTTGTGATACAAGGTAGAGGAAGCATGTACTTCATTGCAAGTCCACAAACAGTACAATCCTAGTTCTGGGAAGCTATGGAACCAAGAGAAGGAATGTTGATGTCTATAACTGATCCGAGAGTGACACAAAGTGGCAAGTCTCGAAAATCTATATTCAACTGTGGCTATGGTGACTATGTTTGTTTCAACTTAAATTCATGCTATCAGAATCTAGAATTTGCAAAATTTAAGCAGAAATAAACAGGGTCTACTTCTACCCCCACAACAAGGACAAGATATATAGAAACTGAACCCCACACAGAAAAAAGCAGCTTAACATCATTATCTTTTCAGGTGCAAGAACAATGTCTTTTCTTCATAAGTTTCGCTCCCTCTGTTCTTAAGTATAGTAATAACTGAAAGAGTACTATTTCTCTGGGAGCATATTTTATCTTAAGCAACTGTTAGCAACAGAAATTTTTTATATCATTAACGGCAGGGACACTCATTTTGCCAAGGTATCATTGAATCAGAAGCTTCTCATTACTTACAACTACAGATAAACATGTAGATAGAGGCTTCCCCTAGTATACTACTAAATTATGTGACAGATAAATGTGAAAAAAAGAAAAAGTAATCTCTTACATAACGAAGCCTTGCAGGGTCTAGGTAGAGTAGAATCAGAAAATCCTTCACGGTATTAATTTTTTCCCTGCTCAAACGTTTGTGGAAAGCTCCTTCTTTGCCAATCTTCTCTAGTCGCCATACCTCATCAAATAGAGACGGGGGGTGATGCTTCTTGTACACTGCAGAAACAGAATTACATAGGAATTCAAATGTTCTATACCACCCACTTCCACAAATATAATGGCGTGTGCCAGTTAATTCCAATTATATTGTCTCCGAGAAGGATAAACTTTATGCATCCAATAGCATTAAACTATTCATGGAATATTATAGAGTACACTAAAAATAATATGGGTTATCACTAGAGAGCTGCTGCTACAGGTACAGATGAATCATAGAACCTGACTCTGCGAAGTAAATAATATTAACTGAAATTCTTCGGGAGCCCATCTATTATATTCATGAATAGTAGTGGATAAGTATTAGCTTGTTCTAGGGAGAAAAGAAAAAAAAAATATAAAGCCACAGAGGTAACACCAAAGCAACTAATATAATGATGATCTCGGACGATGATCTCGGACCAAAGCAACTAATAAAAAAAAAATATAAAGCCACACAGAAAAACTCACATTCTCCACGATGATCTCGGACAATAAACGACTCTGTCTTTGCTTCTCTTACACTAATTCCATCAAAATTATCCACAACTCTTGCCCCCAACCTGAACTTACGGCTTCTTGTCCAGCTTGAATTATCTGTAAAAGAAATATCACCAAACAAACCAATGCCTTCTTTAAGACACATGAATGCATCCCCATTAAGAAGGGCTTTTTTCCCTTCCCTTTCCCTAACAAGGTTACTCCTGAACTCCTCATGTGTCCAATTGTTTCCTTCATTACCATCAAAGTCTCCTTCAAGAACTACAATTTCAACCTTTGCCGAAGATATAGGGCCACTTTGAACAACTTGTCCGGTAAGAGCATCAATTAGAGCTACTTTCATGGTGTTACATTCTTCTCCTTCAATACGAGATCCGGTAAAAACAGGAAGTGAGACGGTGTCTATGAATCTTAATTGTAAGCTTCTCGTGTCCGAAGGCTGCATCTCTTTCCCCGAGTTCCTAAACAAAGATTGAGGATATCAAGCATTCAATAAGATTATAAAGATGATACTCAGGAAAATTAAGTTAACATACTCCTAGTCCTTACCACCTCATGTTGTTCATATGCTTTCTTAATGCCAAATCAACTTCCTCTTTGACCTGCAGCCAACAGTCACATTGACCAATTATTACAAAATATCACAGTTAATTTAGCCGGTAACAGTTTATAGAACAAAAATCGAAACAAGACCATGATTTGAAAACTTATCAATGCCACAAATTACAAGCAGACGGCTTTAGCACAAGAGTGGAACTAGAGAGGCCACCCAAAGCCGAGGTTCATCAGGCTTTGGCCTAAGAAATTAGTCCTTAGACATCAAATCACAGACATGTTTTTCAAGTCTTATAGATCCATGACTTTAATTCAAGATAGTTTGAAAGTTAAACCAATATTCACTCCTCAAGCCTATAGGTCATGCAAACGATAGCGCGATAAGAACTGGTGTACAAAATTCAATCATGGATAGAACTGTATGAAGTGATAGATGCAAATTCTTAGCTCAAACAAAGAAAGATACAACACATGCTTTATGGACTTACAACTCTCCGAATCAAAGGCTCCAGAACTGGCTCAATAAATTGCTGAAGAGTACGAAACTTCATTACCTCCAGTACCACACTAAGGAAAAAGAAGAAGAGTTAGTGAAAAAGAAACAGTTCCCAATTCTGGAGACTGCTACGAACTTGAATTCTCAACACCAAAACCATGTTTTGAACCATAGAAAAAATGATGACAATTCAGTTATAAAATCATTTACTGTTACAAAGAAGCTTTGCATCAAATAATAGACAAGGGCCCCTTCGGTGAAGAACACATTACCCCTACCCAGAATTCAAGAAAAAACCAGTCACACATCAGATACTTTCCGATGAAGAAATACCAAATTAAAGAAAATCCTTTTTTCATTTTATTTTATTTCAAAAGTGAAATCATCCCCCATTCATAACGAACAAAAACCATAGTTTAGACAACCCCATTTTATCCACTGAATTTAGCCCATTATTCCAATCGAAGAAACAAAACATACCCCACAAAATCATTTTCAACCAAAAGCTCATTCTAGGAAATTACACCTATATATATCATTTATAAATAAGTAGTACTACGTATAAATATAAAAGTGGGTAGATGGTGCAATGTCTCACTTTCTAAGAGAAGGAATCTTCCGGCGCTTATCATCGGAGGTAAATCCACCCGTCGTAGGCTTATAGTCGTCTTCTTGCTGTCGCTTCTGCGACATTATCAACTATATCTTCTGGGGTATCTTTATTTATTAATTTATTTATTCAAAAAAAAGAAAAACAGATATACAAAATAAAAATACAATCGAACTCGTGGTGGTGGCCTGGTGGGGTTGTAATTTGAAACGAAGAAATGGGGTTTTAGGGGAGGGAGCAAAAAGACTGAAAAAACATTCGATATCCGATGAAGATAGAAAATTAATTTAAAAAATCCGCAGATAATAGGAAACATACGGGGTTGATTTGTTTGTACACACATATATATATAGTAGAGAAGCAGAGGAGTATTTATTAGTGAGAATTAGAAATAAATGAGGAAAACACTAAGATCCAAAAGGCATTTATTATTATATACCAACACGAACTGTGTTAATTTGGATGCTTCCCAAAGGAAGCTGCCTTGGTTTGTTGTCTATATATATATATATACTGCTGCTAGCTACCATGTTTATTTAATTCTGCAATTATTATAACGGTGCTGGTGATGACTGACGATGCTTATCAACTGATATGGGGATTGAGGTTTTGCTGCTGCAGTGAAGGTTTAAGGTGTCAGGCTTTCTACAGGGACGAAATCGAAAAAAAAAATTATTATTTTTTTGACTGATGACTCTGTAATGGATATATCTGCTTCGTGTCCAAAGCCATTATATAGTTATTTGAAAATATAATTTTTTTTAAGTTATAAAATAAATAATGGAGAATAAAATAAATTTTGATATGAATAAAGATATTAAAAAAGTATATTAATTGAAATAAAGTGCCTGTGACGGCTAATTTGATAATCTTTTGTGTAGGATTTTTTTTCTTTGTAAATGAATGAGATATTAAAAAAGAGAAAGTTCTATGAATAGACAAATACAAAAAAAAAAAAGATTTAGGTCGGTGAAACAATTGTATTCTAAAGTCAGGATAATGTTCCATTTTCTTAGAACTTATAGTAGTAAGTGAACTCGAACTTATATTTTTTATATAAGAAAAATCAAATATACGTTTTAATTGTATGAATCAAATGATTAAATATTAAATTTAAAATTTATTTAATTTTTTAAGTTTTAAAGTTATATAGTGATAAAAGGGTTTTTTCATAATTATAATAATTGAATTATTATTAATTTAAAATTTAATATATCTCGTTTGACTTTAAAAGACAAAATGTGTCTTTAATTTTGAA
The DNA here is from genome assembly GCA_014636745.2 of Centella asiatica. Taxonomy (NCBI): domain Eukaryota; kingdom Viridiplantae; phylum Streptophyta; class Magnoliopsida; order Apiales; family Apiaceae; genus Centella; species Centella asiatica. Next base: position 47,024,161 of record CM025784.1, on the reverse strand, counting down.
ATTAATTGTAATAATTTATAAAAAATTTAAAACTTTATACATATTGTGAAACATTTCAAAATTTATTTATTTAGGTATTCAAGATTCTTTTTCTTTTTTCTTTTGTAGGTATTCAATATTTGGAAGAAAATAATACGTTATTCTGTAATTTGACAGAAATCATTTAATTCAATAAAATTATCATTTAACTTAACTTTAACTCCACTTCTTCTTAAATGACATTTTTGTTTGTTTGATTTTCAATATCGTAAAATTATCTGAAAATTAAAAGCAGCTGTACAACATATATTCCAACTTTCGGAATACACCACTTTATTATAAATTCAAAAATTAGAATATAAAGTCAAAATAAAAATCATTTTATGAGCTGTTACAATTTAGAATGAAATTTCATTTCATCTATAGTAGTTCGTTTGATTTTAACATATTTTTGCCCCAAATCTCAAACAATTTATTGCTTTTAATCAACTTCTACAAATTACATAACATGGAGTATGTAAATTAAATTTAAAAAAACAAAAAGTTGGAATGATCAAGTTTTAGCCTCATGGTTATAACAAGGTTCTAATTAAGACTTTCGGATCTTAACATCTGCTTCAAAGAATCAGCTGGAGGTTAATTATGTGCTCAAGATATGATGTTGTGGATTTGGTTGCCTGCGACGTTGTTCTCCCGATTTACTCAAAACAACAAGTCTTTATATTATGTATTTAAATAATATGTATCTTTCTAATTTTGTGTGTACTATTTTCAGACTATTATCGTTGTAAAACTTTTGATTAATAATATTAAATTAAAAAAACAAAAAAAAAACATCTGCTTCAAATACATTAAATTAAGACTTTATCTTCTCTCTTACTTTTGTACATATAAACTATATATTTGAGAAATTGCATGTATTGTTATAATTATCTCAGAAATGATAACATTCCTCCTGTATGAGATTTAAAAAATGAGTCGTTGAGAACAACATGATCATGAGTATTTTTAAAATAATTAGAGGCTGATTGGAACTTCCTTAGTAGAATTTGTAATTGCTGCATGCACAGACAACAGATGAGTGGGGGAGGTAGTTATTTTAATTATTTTTAAAATAATTAAAGACTTATTGTAGATTTGTAGTACGTAGTATTATTATTATTCTCCCTTTTCTAAATAGTACTCCGTATATGCATTTCACTTAAGATGATAACTTTAATTTTAAATTCATATAAATTTACTTACTTTTTATTATAAAGAAGTATACAAATCTTTAAAATTTGCAAGTAGCTTTTTGAAATTTACAAGTAGCTTAATCACGAGAGACTGATATTTTTCGTTAAATACATGAGCCTTATTTTAAATAAGTGCCTATTTTTATGATAGGCTTATTTCAATGAATGATACTCTGTATTAGTTTAATGGACATATGCGTATGTGTGTGTAATTTTTATTTTATAGTGAAAAAGAAGCAATTTTCTTTTAGTGGATAAATTTTTTCCCCTTTCTTTAAGAAATATGTGTTATGCAAATTCATCTTAATTTTTAGAAACTCTACATCTTTAATAATATAGATATAATATATTTCTCAAGGAAGTTTGGTTCAATTGCTAAGAGTCAACAAACACTGACACTAAGTTAAGAGTTTGAATATTGAGTACCACTGTAACCATTTACTCTTAAGTACTATCGTAAATTTTAAAAAGACCGATAATATATCTTAATTTTGGATCAAAAAATTTTTTGTGACAAAAAACAATTATATACCTTCATTTAAAATTTATACACAATTTAAAACCTAAATGGTAAGAGCATTAAAAGGAATAATAATACAGAGTATGATACTACTAATACAGATTCATTTATATATATACTCCGTATTATTCAAACATATAAACCATCCTACTTAATTAATACTACTTCGTTGAAACTTGATAGACACTGACATTTTTGTGACGTCCCCAATCGACTTTTGAAGTAATAAGTATTGCAACTATTTTTTGAAAAAGGTAACTTATGCTTGAACTTCTTTTTTATTTTTCATTTCTTGAACTTTTTTTCGATAGGAAGATTGTGTTTGTTTAACAGACTTAAAATTTAAACGTATTTCAGATGTTTTTGTTTAGCCAACCATTTATCACTTAATAAACTCAATTTTATCTAAATGAAGTAAGTCAAAAAAAAATGAAGTTAAATAAATTAAGACATAATAAAGTAATAAAATATATTAATTCAGATATTTAAGATAAAATATTAAATAAATAATTAAATTTATATTCAAATTCAGATTCAAATATAAATATTTAACTGATTTAATACATTCAAATTTGATAAATATATTTAGATTCAAATATTTGATAAAACAAACATAATCTAAACCTCGTAGGTAATAATTTAACCATGTAATAAATTCGAAAATGGATAATATTAAACAAAAAATTTCAAAAAATATTACTCCGTATTGTACTTGGTATATGTAACTGAACTTAGAAGTTAGAACTAAGCAAATTGAATAAGTTTTCATGTATACTTCTTGTCTTCTTGGAATATGTTAAAATACATGTTATACAGGGAGAGATCACGAAGCAACCGAGTACGTGATTTAATTTACTCCTTCCATTTTTATTACTCACTTCGTCCAATTTTATAGGTTATATTTGATATTTTTATTTTCTCAGATATAATTATCGGGTACTATATACAAAAAAAATTTAAAAAAAATAATTTTCTATATCTATTTCACATTTAATGCACTAATTTAATTTTAAATTTGTATACCATTTATTATTAAAAAATAGTAAATAAATAGTTTTACTAAACATTTATTGTAAAATAGTAATATTAATGTCAGATATAAATTTAGACTGAGGAAGTAATAACTTTTGAAGTTCAAATCACAATTCGAATCAATTATTAATAAGCATAATAACATTCATTATTGTTATACACTTATACCATGATTTTCCTGAAATATGAAAAAAGTAATATAATAAATATAAAAAAATGAAAATCAAACTCTAAAAAAGTCGCTAATAAAAAATAGAGAGAATACATTTTACATCATTTGCCCAAAAAAAAATAAAAAAATACTCCTCATATTTTACATATTTACATCCCGATTAAACGTCTGGTAGCTATCTTGCAACACAATCACATCATTTGTACATTGCGAAGACGCAAAATGGTAAATTTTGTGTGTTACAAAAACCAAATAAGTACCACCAATATACAAATTACTCTAGCTTCATAGAAGCTTCCTTTTGACTAGGAGATATAAACAAGAGCGTACGGCCAACTAAGATTCTGTGTTATTATTGGTAGCAACAAAGTTATTTGAGAATAAAAAACAAAACTTTGATAGAAGATGTCGTCTATTTTTGGCATGACACCGCCATTAACTCTATATTTCTTTCAACATAGCCATAATTATTCTCCTAGATTTGGATTTCTTTTATTTTACGAAATCGTTTCTTCTGTTCCACTTTTTCTTCTTTCGTACAATTATATGCTCGTATTGTTAACTTTTTGAAATTTCAATCATTTCTATGACTTATGTAAGGAATGAGTTTATAGCCTATAGTATTGTTGTGGCTTCTTATATTCGATTATGAATAAAATTAGTCACTTAGTGGTAATTAAGTAGATAGGTGGGATGAAAAATGTCCTACTTTGAGGGAATTTGTGAGATTCATCAAGATTATTAGGTCGTTAATAAAGTTATAGATGAATTGAGTTATTGACAATTATTCCGTCGTTAATAAAGTTATAGATATATTGAGTTATTAGCAAGTGATTCAATTTGACTCGTTTAATTAGCTCAATTCATTCATTTAATAGTATAGTTAAACTCAATTTGGTTTAAACATGAAAATTCGAACAAATTTGACTAATTTATATTGTTTGACTCATTTTTTATGCTCAAGTACTTAAGAGAGCCGCTCCTAAATATAATTTCTTATTTGACAAAATCTTATATTTTTTACTATTAAAAAAACAAACAATATTTATTTTGTATATATAAAACATATCGACTAAACGTCGTAGACTTAAAAATTATGAGAGACAGAGCTGGCTGAAAAAAAATTCAAGCATAAGAAGTCAACCACACAAATCAGCTTAATTTTGTTTTAGAGTTCGTCCCCGGTCCCAACCACAATTGAAAACGTGCTTAATAATATGAAGAGGCAAACATTAATTAATGATTTGGAAATTTGAATTTGAAAAACACATGATAGGAAAATTGATCCAATATTTCGTACTTTATGTTTCTTTTACTATTTATGGTAAATAATAGGACCGAGAATCACTGTTTTTTCCCTTAAAATTCAAAACCAACATATACTAAAAAAACGAAAGAGGGGTACGCAAGAGACAAAAGTTGTCAAGAATTAGAAGAACAGCCTTTTTTCTGACTTGAATATATACCATTATTATTACGAGTATCTTATAATTGCGAAATTCTCGTCAACAATGAATATTTAATAGATATAATACATGACTTATATAAACATATGCAAGAGTAGTATAGTTGTAAATTTGTAATATGATAAGCTTTGAATTTTGATGCAGAATATGGGGTCCACTGGTAGTTGGGTGTTCAAGTATATTTTTGCTAGTAATTGTACTACTGGTATTATACATACATACAGATTAGTGCTGTAGACTCTGTGGCTTTCGCCAATTCGTCATGCATGGGGATATGAGATTCACGGGCATTCCAGTGTTGAATACAGTTTACAAGTCCTTTTCCTCTTTTTTATTCTTTGGGATGGGTGGGGTTGGGGGTGGGGGTGGGGGTGGGGTTGGGGGTGGGGTTGGGGGTGGGGGTGGGCGTGGGGGTGGGCTAGGGTGAAGTGGGGAGAGAATGTTTTGTCTTTATTGTACAATAAATTGATGAGTTTGGCACTCTCCTGAAATTCGACCAGCTGTTGCACTTAGATTTGAATGATTCTTTTTTGTTACATTGATCTGAATGTTTGGATTCGAAGCAATTAATAATTGCTTCTTAGAATATATATGTATATATATGTATATATACATATATATATTATGTAACGTGTTTGAAGCCTGTATATCTATATATTCTCTACTGTCTAGAGACAGGTTGTTTTCTTCATTCATTTGGCATGAAACTGAATCGATGAGAGAGAGCATGAAAACAAATGTTTCATGAAAGATGGTTTTAGTTTCAACTTTTGAAAGATTTCACACACTTTTGAAATTTTGAGTTATGATAATTCATTCTTTTAGTTCTTTTCTAGCTTGATATATAAGTCTTTTATTTTTTAGATTTGGTTAGTCAGTTAAACTTATTCCTTAGTCTTTTTTTTGATAATTATAGTTTGTTGTAATCTCACATCTAGAGAAATTCGTAATTTTCTTTTCTGTGATATTTAATGCTAAGGATTGAAGAAAATGAAGCGACAATTTCCCCTCCATTTGCATCATTTGTTAGCATCATCTGTAAAATACAAAGTTCTTGCAATACATAAAAATAATAATTTTTACCATTTTTTATTATGCCTTTATTAGTGTTAATGTTTCCTTACTCTAATAATTACTATCGATCATTATGATTCATCATGATATTAGAGATATATTTTGATTTTTAAAATCAAATTATGGCATATTAAACTTTAATTTAATAGTTAGTAAATTAAGTTTTGTTGATATAATTTTTTTAATCTTATGACAAAAATATTTTGATCAGAATATGATTTATATTTAGATTGAACTTTCATGTATTATATTCAGTTTAAACTTTTGACTCAAAAAATCAAAAACATATTTTTAATTTTAAAATAGAGGGCATTTTTTTCATTCGAGCCTTATTATTCGCACCTATACCACTCTAAACTTGTTCACAATATTCATATCATGTGTTTGACATTGAATTTTTTTTTTTTTTTTTTTGCCAAAGTAAAAGAATCTTTAAATGCACTAATTTCATTACAAATCTCACGGCATATGGATTAGATCGGCCCTTTTCATCGGCACGAATAACATTTTTCTACTCATTTTCTTCTTCAATCCTTAATCGAAGGAGGATATATTAAAGGGGTGATATTTTCATATAAAAAATTGTTATTTTCATTTCGCTCACATGAAAATTTAGTCCGACTCACATTCGAGTGAGATAAAACCTTGTGATATTATGAATTATTATTTCTCTATTATTAATCGACAAGAATGAGGGAAAGTTGAAAACGGTCAATTACTAATTGATGTAATGAACTATTATCTCCGTGTAAAGGTCGGGTTGGATGCTTATTATTTATCTCCGAGTCAGATCTTTTGCCCCACGTTTCAAAACAGAGCTTGGGACCGCCAGCCCTGTGCACTCGTGGTGAATTACAGTTTTACCATTTCAAATGGTGGTACAATTACATTAGTTGAATCATTTTTTTTACATCGTATATAATTTATCGGACTCGATATTACGGACCTGGTCCGTCTCCGAGAAATCAAAGGGTTAAGTCCGACCCTTCACACCCGTGTCCGAGAAACCGAAGGGTCAGAATTTAAATCGGATCCTTCACACTTAAAAACTCAAGAATCGCGATTACCATAATCAATTTGATCAGAATAAATAAGTCACTTTATCTATCACACTTAAAGACTCAAGAATTACGACTACCATAATCAATTTGATCGAAATAAATAAGTCACTTTATCTATCACATTTTGATTATGTTTGTCGAGTTGCTATCACTAATCTCTTTTCCAAAACTTCAAAACACATGCAACACTGATGACCATTTTTTTACAAATACTAAATCTCAACACTTTCATAATGTAATGATTGTCTCTCTAAACTTATGTCACTAAAAAGCATCCATAGATTGATTAATTATTACAACGGAGTAAATTTGAGCAAACCAACTCATGGTCTTTTAACCTTGTTATTTTGTCTGTGAAGTTGACCAAAAATCCAAATATTCCAACCCTTATTTTGGATTCTCACCTCAACAAAAGTATATACTCTCTTGAATTAATTTTTTTTAAAGAAATCAAAACTAAAGCTTAGTAGTACATCAGTCCCTCCTGAAAATTACTACAAATATTTCTATTTCCAGATGGGACAGTGTGGCATCATTATTTAAAATGCTAAATACTCACTCCCTCTAACAATTACAAACTTCGGGTAAAATTTTTGAACCAGCGTAAAAGGTCAACACATTTTCAGATAAAAGGATTCCTTTATAGTAGGTCTTTTTTGAGGATCTTTTTACTTGGGATAGATATTTTTTGGAGAAATTACTATTGATAAAATTACAGTAAATAGAAAAGAGTACATTTGGTAAGTCAATGCATTGACCAAAACCTACAGAAAGGCCCAGCGCAAACCGCGTTACCAAATCATTGAATCAATTTCTACCGTCACCTTGCAATGCCTTAGAAAATTAAAATATCACTCCATGCATGCATTCTATTTTAGTTATATGGCAAAAAAAAAAAAAATCCTCAATTTTGCACATTGGTGTGTTAATTAATTCCCTACCACCAATTTTTTTCCCTGCAAAATCTCCCAACCATAATTTCCAATCCCTTTCACTTTAATTTTCCTCATTCTCACATCCAAACTTCACCTGCTTCCTCTAATCCCCTTCTCAAACGCCCTCCTCTTCAGAGGAAGCAGGTCTCCCAAATTTATCTACCATGGCGCTCCCATTACTCTTCATCATACTATTTTCTTCTGTTTCCTCCATGATTCCCACCACAGAATCCAAGCTCAGCCTTGACTACTACGCGAAATCATGCCCCAACTTCGAGAAAATCATGCTGGAAGTTATCACCCCCAAGCAACTCTCCAACCCTACCACCGCGGCTGCCATCCTTCGTGTCTTCTTTCACGACTGCATGGTTGATGGCTGTGATAGCTCCGTCCTCGTCAACCCCAACCCAGCCAACAAGACAGAGAGAGACAACGACATCAACTCCTCTCTCCCAGGTGACGCCTTTGATGCCATCGTGCGTGCCAAGACCGCCCTCGAGATTTCCTGTCCAGGTGTCGTATCTTGCTCTGATATTCTTGCCACCACCACACGCCACCTCATCAAGCAAGTCGGTGGCCCATTCTACAAGGTCTTGTTGGGGAGGAAAGATAGTTTTATCTCTCAGCAATCCCATGTTGAGGGAAGCCTATCCAGAGGAAACTCTTCGTTGGATGAAATGATCGCTACATTTGCAAAGAAGGGCTTTAGCGTTCGAGAAATGGTGACATTAGTTGGGGGTGGCCATACTATTGGTTTTGTTCACTGCACCGAGTTTGCCAAGAGGATATTCAAATTTAGCCCAACTCAGGAGGTGGATCCAACAATGAACCCTGCCTTCGCTGCACGTTTGAGGACAATGTGTGCGAATTACACCACAAGTCCGGACATGGCTGCATTCCTTGATCCCATGTCGCCAGGAAAGTTTGACAATAATTACTACTTGAACTTGTTGAGGGGTTTGGATATGCTTCCATCAGACCATTTACTGAATACTGACCAAAGAACAAAGCCGATAGTAGAAGAATACGCAAGGGATCAGAATTTGTTCTTCACAGAATTTGCTCGAGCGATGGAGAAGCTAAGCGTGCTGGGCATCAAGACTGGTAGAAAGGGAGAAGTGAGAACAAACTGCTTCGCGTTCAATGTCAGGGCATAAAAAATAACTCATGCTTGCATGATTATTGATGTATTACATGGGGATAAATATAAGATATTTATTTCAACTTCTAATCCTCTTGATTAAAAAGCTAGGGAATCACTATTTCCACAAGTTCTTTTTGATATTTCCACGTGTGGGTTTCCTATACAGTGCATAATTTGTACATATACATTAAAGATTATACTGGGATTCCACAAGCAAATATCAAAAAGACGTGGAAATATCAATTCCTAAAAGTTAACTCATCGATCAACAGACTTCATCGGGGATGATTATGAATTTTGATGACAAATATATATAATTCTCTATTGTTATACTGCATAAGGGAATAGTATTGGTAGATGCTCCTAATTGGAGACTCTCTCACCCCATCCTTTCCAAGTTAAGTTTATTAGTTGGACCAAAATTTAATTAATCTTGAAACAACATAAATCTAGGTGCATATATAGCTTTGGTGTATATAACAAATACCATCGCATAAATATATAAGCAAAAACGACAAGATATCCATAAAGAAGTCGATAACAATGATTTGAAAGAGTGAAAAGGCACATAGCACAAGAATCCACACACTACATAGAGAGCAAAGCATGGGCCTTTAACATTATCACTTCACCCATTATTATTATACAGGCTTCACGAAATCCAGAGTTCACGATTTTTATCGGACTCTTCTAGAAACCTTTGTTAACTAAAGCAAAGAACCTAATCTGCATCCACAAACATCTACCTACCTCTTATCAAGCTTGTAAGCTTTAACTTCTAGGAATAGCAACTGATCTTTTTATACTCTCTTATGCCCAGTTACAATTGGCACAAATCCTGGTATTAAACACAAGTACTGAGAATATGGTTGGGGAATAAAATATCAAGAAATTTGCAGTTACTTTCATCTCAATATTTCAGTTCTTACAAAGTTTAGCAATAATTCAGTAAAGGGCAGGAATCACCATCAGAACCCGTCTTTTGTTGCTTACCCTTTTGTCTGGTGCACTTTTTACATATCTTACCGTGGGTGAATAATAGACAGTTCAGATCAAATTTTAGTACATTCGGAATCTTCTGATTAAGATGTAGATAAGTCTTTTTTGTGTCTGCTGCTGCTGGTACCCAACCAATGGCCTTTGCAATCTGTAGAACCTGTATTCAATGTTGCACAATAAGTATTTCAAATTTCTCAAATTCTAAGGGTAGAAGTGTACGCACATGTGTGTCTACTGGGAAATCATCTTGCTGAAGGTTAAACATCAAAACACATGCCACCTGCAATCGAGTTTTGTCAAAATCATAAGTGATCAGGAAAGTACACATTAATTAGTGCGCAAAAATTGACTGACTGCATCAATGCAAGATGAAGAAAAGGCCAGGATTGAGCTTTTTAAAGAAATGAGTTTATAGCAATAAAATTGTGACATAAGAAATTTTTTAAGGATATAATATGTATGTCTAAGTGTGCGTAAGTGGCTGTGATTGAGTGTTTGCGTGTCAGCATGCGAGGAAGTTAATTCCTACACAACTGATGCAGCATACTTGTAGTTCCATCAGACATGGAAATTTTATCTTCTCCGGAAAAGATAAATATTTTACAGGAATCTTGCTTTTTCTTTCAGCAAACAAACTTTATTATGGTTAATACAACATTCTCAGGTTGTCAACTTTCCATTATAGTATTTTACTCTAATTGTTGCTTGCACTTCTAGATTTATAGAAAGAAAAAGAAAAAAGAACAGATTAACAACTGATAATTTTCCAAAAGCAGCTCCATGTCTGTAAAAGATATGCAAGTATTCAATCACACTTTCAAAAACACATCCATTTAACTAGTTCATTAAAAATACAGATAGCTATAAGTAGCACATAGTACTCAATTTATAATAGATTTCAGATGAGTAAGGCAATCAACATTTGGAAAATTAGCAGTGTGATGGTCATACGACTGTGCTAAACACTTGACCCCTTTGAAAGTGATAGAGAAATCAGAGTTAATGATGCATACCTTTGAATGAGGTTATATATAGATTTTGTAGTTTTTTGAACAGCTGATTAATATGATGTTTGTTTTGCTAAAATGTTTAGTTAGTATTATGAATTATCAGGAGAAAGGCAGATATCTTTTTATAGGACATTTCAAATTCATCCGTTGTGCTCCAGAAAATAACTAACCTTCTTGAATTTGGCAAGTAGTTTTCTAAAATTAAAAGATTTATCTCCTTTAGGGTATTCTGTTGTTAAGGATTCCAAGGCAAGCTTCTTAGATTTTACAGGTCAATCACATTCAACGGTTATTTTCCAGAAAGTGACTTACACTTTCAAAGTTACGTGCCAAACTTAAGAAGCATGGAAATTGAATATAAATACCGTTTTCGGCCCAATTCCTTTAAATTGAGAAAGCTCCTCCTTGATTTCATCAACTGGCAAGTCCCGCAAGTACTCCAAGCATAATTTTCCTTTTTTGTCAAGCAAACAATTCAATAAATTCTTGATACATGCTGCTTTTGTACGGGCTAGACCTCCACATCTTATGGCATTTTCTATATGCTTCGCCTCAGCAGCATGAACCTTAATGAGAAAAGGAAACAAAGAGGGAGCATAAAAGGTAGTTCACTAGTTTCATAAAAGCTTAGAAAAAACTGAAAAAATAATCTAAAGATTCACAGCATTCCTAAGGGACCTAATTATTCTCGTCTAAATTAACGTAGTCATAAGTGAATCACCTTAAAAAGTTTCATGCTTGTCCAACCATTAGTTTTCAGTTATCTAACAGCATATTTTATCAGCAACCCAACTCATAAACAGAAAGAGAGAGTTTAAACAAGAAATACATAGAAACAATTAAAACCCATTAGGTAGAAAAAACATTTGAGGTGGAAATTTTGATAGAAGTCCATTAGGTCAGAATAATTTCAATTTTAAAAAATAAAAATAAGAAATTAAAGCTAAGAATTTTTATGACATGAAAAAGTACCTCTTCCCAAGAAGGATAAAGAGATTTGAGAGAAGCAAAAGCCTTTCGGGAGTTAGCATCAGTGGTGTTCTGCGACAGTATGGTGCTCACGAGACCATCCAACACGCTTTCCTTTTCGGCGACGGGTGGTCCATCGCCACCGTCACATTCTTCACCATCCGCCGGCTCTGATTTCGCCGGATGATTTGATGTTTGATTGCGCTGGTACTTTACGAACTCCTGAGGAAAACCATGGAGGGCGAGGAGGTCGTCTCGTACGGCGCGGCATTCTTCTGGGGTAGGGCGCGAGTAATCTGGATAGGGGTCGTTGATTTTCGTCGGAGATTTGATGGGCGTCGATGATTCTGCCTGTTTTCTCTTGTTCCGACGATTCTGCATTTCTTCACCTAGCTGGGCTTTAAGTTGGGCTTACAGGTTGAGACTGCCTAAAGTTGGACTTCGACGGTATGTTCAATGTACTGTATTTGCTTCTGTACAGAATTACAAATTAGAGTATTTTAAACGGTAAAAAAGTCTTGAGTTCGAGATTTTAAATGAAAAATAAATAAATAATAAGTTTCTATATAAAATTCAACCCATATCAAACAAAAGATAAATATAAGGAGTCTCCATATAAAATTTGACCCCAATTAATCGAAATCTAAATCTAAATTATCTACCGAGTACTCCGTGATTAAACTAAAAAATATAAGAGCACCAAAAACTTGGGTTACTTGTCTCTTCTCTCTTTATTTCATTTGTTTTGATTTTATATTTAGCTTTTCTTTTGCCAAAGAAATTTTTAGATATTGGTTAATGAATTATGTTAGTTGACTTAAAATGTTTAATCGGTCTATATCAAAAGATGTAGAGGATTCATACTTCACAAAATGTTCACATAATGTAATAAAATAAAACTATCTCAACACTCATCAATTATTCAAAAATATCTCAACAGTCATTTATTTGAGAATATATTAATTAATAATGAAGTTCAACAAAGGTATAGAATGCAATATGTCACACATTTAACATCGACCGAAAAAAAGAAGAAGAGGATTTAGCATGATACAAGGATGTTTCATCCTCTAGCATATATATTCTTAGAAAAATAATGCGGATCAGGTGCTAAAAAATGAAATTGCTTATGTGTTAATTTCTTAAATTTTGTATTGAATGATACACAAGGCGATACATGCTAACTCGGAAAAAATGGGAGGGAAAAGAGGTGAAGAAAAGAACAAGTTATGATATTACGCTTAAATGTGTTTATACTCAAAATAATGTTCGTTTATATATTTTTTGTATTCAAATTAATATTCTTTTAATGCTTAAGTTGATGAGTACTTTTCTTGACAGTAACATTTTATACAAGTATATAGCTAATATTATCTTTAAAAAGCGGACAAAAGCAAAATAGGAAGAAAAAGAACTTATTGTAATATGATGGAAGTTTACTTGTTTTGATGGGTTTTCTGTAAATATTAATATAAATTTTTAAAAAGGACCGAGGAATGTTCTCTTCTTTAAACTTTAGTGTAACAAAAAAATAATTAAAAGTTTACAAAAATATAATATCCAAATTGAGCCCTAAAATACCACAAACAATGGTAAACATTTATAACCACAAATCCAAACAATTTGTAAGCTACATACAAGGACAGAAGTGAATATTTTGAAGCTTACGATTAGTCATAACTATCAAATTCATGATCATCCAACAATTCCAATTTAGAACCACCATAAACATTACTCTTAACTCGGTATCCTCTCCAACTTCGCGCTCTCTCCAACACCATTTCCCAGTTCACTGCCTTCTCCTCCCTCTCTCTCAATTCCGTCACCATACTCATAGCTTTCTCTCTCCCCCGCTCGCTTCCTTTCTCCGCCGCCTTCTCCAACACTTCCGCCGCCCCAGCCTCCACTCCCAATTCGTTAAACTTTATCTTCTCCTGACTCAGTGAGTAAAGCGCTGCAACACAATTTTCCCGAGTCGACTCACATTCCAACTCATCCCTCAACATCCCCACCAAACACTTTACCGCATTGGATTGCAGCATCTCTAACCTCCCTTCCCCACACGTGGCCAAATTGCAGAGCACGAGTAACACTCTTCCCGCCAAATCTCCGTCTTTCAACTTTCCCAACAGAGTCGACACGGCGCCGAGATTGACGAGCTTCACTTGGTTGCTCTGTATCAACGACAGATTGAACAGAGCCAGCGCCGAGTCATGCCGAGTCCGCTCACTTTCCGACGTCAGCGCGTGAACTAGCGGCCGTAACGCGCCGAGAACGCCGATCGCGGTTTTGTTTTCGTTCTCCAGCGCTAAGCTAAACAATGCGCCGGCAGCATGCTCCTGCGATTCAGGGAGTCCACCTTTCAAAAGGTCGATTAACCGTGAAACGATCCCCGACCGGACAATCTTCACCTTGTTGACTTTTTCTAGTGATAGGTTGACTATGGCCGCCGCGGCATTAATCTGAATCTTCGCGTACCGCGAGCTGAGAGCCCATCGCAGTGCTTTTAGAATCCGCGAAGTACAGAGTGAAACCCTAGCTTCTTCATTCGTTCTGGTGATTTTTCGCAGTGTGATCATGCTCTGTTCCTGATTGAATACATCAGAACTTCTTAGCTGATGCAATATCTGTTCCTCTTCTTCTGAGCTGGAACAATTAGGATCTAGGGTTTCATCGGAGAACAATTCAGCCAAAGACGACGAAGAAGATACAGAATAGCACGAAGCTCGACTGCTCAACGGATGAAGAGGAATCCTGGCCTCAACATTCGCAGTCACCGATTCTTCCGAGCTTGCAGAAGACAGAAAATCGGCGCGGGAATTATCCGGCAAGTCCTCCTCAGAAACCGTAACATTCAGCCCCATGGAAGCCATCTTCGTACGGATTGTATCCTTGAGGGAGGAATAATGCGGTGCGGAAGGGCGATTGATGCCTACAGTGTCGCACCATTTGAGAATTGTGATTTTTAAAGCTAAATTTGGGATTACTGCAGCAAAATTGGGAAGTGAACCGTCGGGAAGAGGAGGAGTAAAACCTAATTGAAGGCAGACTTGTACGGAAGCGCGTTCATAAGTCTGGCCGGAAGAGACGACGACGGGCTCAAACATAATAGAGCCAGAAATGGGGCAAATGAACTCTTTGGGAGGATCCTTGTTTCGAAATGATCTGTGAAATAAGAATTTCCACCTGCGCATAGCATTTCGACCCATCTGGAGCAAGTGAATTTAACAACTATATGAACAAAGATAAGTCTGCTAATGACATAGATATGATTGATATTTTGTTCAGTTTTATTGGAGAAGATGATGAAGCTGGTTATAGTTTAATTTTTTGGTTAAAGAATCGGGACAGAGAGGAGGGGGTACGGTAGTAAGTACGGTAGTAAGTACCGAGATCGAGGAGATAGAGATTCTTTTACAGTTGCAGGCGATGAATATCAGATGTTGATGATGATAGAGATGACAATTTTAAATCAACTAACTGCATGCTTTGAGTTTAAGATCACATCATAGGGGTGTTAGTGCTTACACTATCAATTATCCACTTTTCTTGCTCTTTTTCAAGATAAATATGTATATAAAGCTCTTTTTTGTAAAATCTTACGCAATAAAAAGTTGGGGGAGGGCGTTGGGTTTGAATAGTGTGATTTGATGCGGTTATTAGGTTTAACCGAAATCAAATAGTTTGATTCAGATCAATTTCAATTATTAATTGTAGCTACGGTTTTTTTTTAGGTTTTTTATTATTTTTGGAAACAATTTCAATTTTGTATTTAGATTATTTGTTGAATTATTATATTATTAGTTTGTGTGTCTGTGCATAACATGGATTTTTCTATCTTTATGTAATATTTTAAAATTTTTATTTACAATTAAGTATATATATGGTAATATTTTATAAGGCAGTAGCACATTCAAATTAAAATCAAATAGTATTTAAATATAAATTAGTTTAAAATTATTTTTGGTAACAATATAAAAAGAAAATAGAACCTTATTAGGCGAGTTAACAAAGTAATTCAGACCGATTCAATAGAACCTTGTTAGCGGAGTTAACGAACTAATTCAATAATAATAATAATAATAAAAGAGTTTACACCACAGTATTATGGTAATCTTTAGTTTTTCTTATTTAGGTTAACAATAGGAATCTTTTATTTACTGCTCGTCAGTTCCGCTTGCCAGTTGTGAAATTCATTTACCTGGTCAAAGGTAAAAAGATTATCCAATTATTTTCGAAATAATCCTTGTTAAGATAAACTCTGATCAAATTTCAAAAAACTAATACATAGGGTGCACATAAAGACCAGTCAAATTTTAGAACAAAGTGCATGTATAATCTAAGATGACTATATATAAAATTTGAAAAATATTATGAATATTAACAATTTGCACAAACAAATATAAATAAATATATGACAAAATATTTACTATTAAATTTTTAATTGTGAGCTCATCAAGTTTCATCATTTTCCTATACAGTTTAATTACATCAATTTGTACACATTTATTTGTGTATAAATTAGTGTCTGTAACACCAATCATAAAACATTTCTCCAATTAATTCTCCATGAATCACTAAAAATTAATTATTTAGCAACTGGTATTGTAGACAATGAACGTTAAGACTTTTTAATCCAATCGGTGATTATATATATGCCTCCTATTTGTAAAGGAGTAGCATCATTGCCGAATTATTTGCAAATACCTAAAATATAATCATAGTGATCACTACACTTTTTGAGAAATCGATTAATATAAAAAGGTATGTATAACGGATACACATTACTTTTGTGAACATGATGCAACTATATGGACAATTATATATGTATACTGATTCCTTAAGGTTATGGGTGTGGTAGATGCATAATTGCATACTACGAAGTATTGTTCGATTAGCAGGGAAAATGTTAGATCAGAACCGTATAATTTAGTTTAAATTGTGTTTGATTAGATCGAATAAAATAATAGAGAATAAAAAGAAAAATAGATAGTTGAAAATAAGTATTATAAAATTATGAGAGAAATATGAGAATAAAAAAATAATAAATTGTGTATAAAATTTTGATTGTGATGAAATGAATAATTTTTACGTAGAAAGGTGAGTTTAAAAATGCATATCTTTATAATGAATCTTACAAATAAATATTCTAAGAAATAATGTAAAATTTATTTTATTTTATCAAACTAAACGTACCATAGTATCTTATTGTTTCTTTAATATATTAAAAAAATTGGTTATTAGTATTAAAATTTAATAATAGTGTTACATTATTACGTATTTGTATATTATAATATATAAATATTTTTTTTCAATTTTATAATTATACATGAATTTCAAAATTATGAAATTGACTTGATTTTCTAATTCTTTTCAAAATCGACTCTCATAAGAAGTGTAAAAAACTCAATATACTCAATCAATTCAACTAAGTTTCTATAAAAGTTGAAAATATATTTTATATTGGATTTATGATTTATTGAGTTACCTCAATAACTAATTCAATTTGTAGTTTTTAAAATTATCTCAATGTTTGTAATAATATATAAATTACATAAAAACTGTAAAATCTTTACTTGAAGGGAAAAAAGAAATGCTATCGATCAAACACGAACCATAACTTTTCCGTTTTGACTAACGAAAGGAAAGGAAGGCAGAATAACGATGATAATGCTGGTTCCAATGGTCAATGGTTACTAATCCCTTGTCCATCCGTCTAGAGTCAACTCTGTATATGTTAAGTCGATTCTTTGATTTGGTGGTCAATGGTACGATAATTATTGTTAAAAATAATTTAAATTAAATTAATAATATTTATTTTCAACTTTGAAATAGTCCATAGTAATATAGTGTTGAATCTTTTTACAATATATATATATATATATATATATATATATATATAAGTACACATAAAAATATATTAAAACAATCTTCTAGATCTAATATATATTAAAACAATTGTTAATTCTACACATAATTATATATATATATATATACACACACACGAATAACAAAAATATAAATAAATATAATATTATTAATATTACTTACAAAATAAAAGGCTTATGCTGTGTACATGCACATAAATTAGTAACAGTGAAAGGATGTTACAAAATAAATAAATACAATGAATGGAGAAAGAAGGCGTTGATTTAAAATCTAATGTACTATCTGATTTGAACAATTATGATATATTTACAATATTGGAATGGAAAGAATAATAAATAACAAAATAGTTAACTCCTCACAAAAAATAGTACTCCGTATTTGGATCCTAAAGTTGTAATAAACTAGTAATAAATACTCGATATTATGCATTTAACTCGTGGAACACGTTAATGAATTGTTGAACGTTGACCAATATACCGCGTAGGTTAATTTGGTTTCGTTATAGAAATTACGCTATTCGCTTTATTTTCTTATTATATTATTTTCAAATTAGAAATATATATATATATGCACCATCGATTGCTGTCATTTGCGGTGTTCTGTAATAATTACATTGACTGCATTTTTTTGAACTTAAATTTTAAATAATTTAAAACTAAGATACTATCAAAATCTAGATTTTTAAAATTTTGAGGGGTGGTCTTTTTTCGATGTACTTTTAATTTAATTTGATATGTTATATTTTTTAAATTGCTTACTTGACTCTAAAAGAATACTGAATATGAAGTTCGGGTTAAAAAAAATATTTTATTATCACATATTTCAATCCTTTAAAGGTTTTTCTCTCTCAAATAGTATTTTAGATTTTACCTATCAAATTAAAAAAAATATTTTATTATCACATATTTCAATCCTTTAAAGGTTTTTCTCTCTCAAATAGTATTTTAGATTTTACTTATCAAATTAAAAAAAGACACTTATCAAATTTTTAAGCATAAATATTAAATTGGTCCCACGAGTATGTGACAACAATAAATATTAAGTAAAACTCAATTAAGGATAGCTGGTTGAAACTATGTTAGATATCCTCATATAAACGGAAAAGACTAATAAAAGCTATTGCACAACGAAGAAAAATAAAAGGAAAAGGTTTCTTTAAATAAATACTCGTAAAATTTGTAGTAGTTTCTAAAGTTGACAACTAACTTTTTAGTTCCCACGGTTTTCGGTTGGTGTTGTTTACTTCTTTAAACTCTCTCTCTCTCTCTCTCTCTCTCTCTCTCCTCCTCTCCCTCTCTCCTCTCTCCTCTCTGGCAGAAACACGCATCGGCAGATTAAAGCTAGGAAGTTAAAGATATGGATCGAAACGGGTCGTACGGGAATTCATGGGCTGATCAGTGGGAGTCGAATCCAAACTACTCCACCACAAGCAGTTACGAGAACAAGAATAACAACAGCAGTAGCAGCAAAACAGCCAAATATGGAAAGAAAGTTGGAGAAGGCCTCGAAAAGACAAAAGCTGCAGCGTCGGTTGGTTATAAGAAGGTGAAGGAGGGTACTTCCGTTAGCCTTCGTTGGATCAAACAAAAGTATCAAAACGCCACCCGCAAGTAGTTATTTTATATTTCTCTACATCATATGTACTCCTTTGTTTTTTTTTCCTTTTTTCACTTTAATAGTATAAATTTATATAGAACACCCCTCGGTAATTACTACGGTTGTATACGTTTGCTGTGTTGATGACTCTGTTTTGTATGATCTCATTTATTTTTATTTAAAATTTAGGATTTTTTAGATTTTTGTATTATAATTAATTTACAAGAATATAAAATCTCAAAAATTTAAATCGCAATAAACGTGATTATTATTATTTACTTTTTTTTTTAAACATGGAACGGGATTATTTATTGATTGGAAGATCACTTATCTGCATCCTTTTCACCTGTTGAATAAATTGAAATTTTAAGTTGTTTTTCTATGTCCTGTTTTCTTGCCTATATGTTTGTCTAGTGGACTTGCTCATTTACCAAGTCTGTAGGAGTGAATTTGCTCATTTACCAAGTCTACAGGAGTTTATCTTTCAGTTCCTATCTTTTAGTTATAGTGCCTATTTTCTCGAGTTTTCAGTTGTACTTTGCCTATTTAAAGGCTTTCTTTATTCAATAAAGCTATCTGCAGCAACAGTATTTGAGTATATATATCTCAACAGTGGTATCAGAGCCAGAGAAGAAAAGAACACTTCAGCGACAATAACTTTTCTTCGTTGCAGTGCAGTTTTTAATAGCTTCTGAACATTTTGTTCAACCTGCAATTCCACGCTTTGATGGTCATTATGATCACTGGAGCATGCTCATGGAAAATTTCCTACGGTCCAAAGAATATTGGCAAGTTGTTGAAGGTGGCATCCTAGAGGCAGCAGCTGGAGTCCCTTTGACAGATGCACAAAAGACAGAACAAGAAGCACAAAAGCTGAAAGATTTGAAGGCCAAAAATTATCTTTTTCAAGCCATTGATCGCTCGATTCTTGGAACAATACTTTGCAAAGATACTTCCAAGCAAATTTGGGACTCTTTGAAGAAGAAGTATCAAGGCAATGCCAGAGCCAAACGTGTAAAACTTCAAGCTCTTCGTAAAGAGTTTGAAGTTCTCCAAATGAAGTTAGGAGAATCAGTTTCAGAGTATTTTTCCAGTGTAACAACAGTAGCAAATAAGATGCGAAATCATGGAGAACAACTACAAGATATCACCATAGTTGAGAAGATTCTTCGTACAATGACGTCCAAATTTAATTTTGTGATTTGTTCTATTGAAGAGTCTAAAGATATTGATACTCTTTCAATAGATGAATTGCAAAATTCCTTGCTAGTTCATGAACAGAAGATAATCCAGCAAGATAGTGAAGAACAAGCACTTCAGGCAACAATAAATTCAAGTGGACGTGAAAAATGGAAGGGAGGTGATTCTCAGGTTTCAGCTGAACACACACCTAAGAAAGATAAATCGAAGATCAAATGCTTTCGATGTCAAAGGTATGGCCATTATCGCTCAGAGTGTCGTACAAATTTAAATAAATATCGAGGAGAAAGATCTAACTTTGCAAAGCAAGAAGAAGAAGAAGAAGTTTCTCTTCTCATGGTGTGTCACACAAAGGAGGAGACTCACCCAAATTTATGGTATCTTGACACCAGCTGCAGCAACCATATGTGTGGAGATAAATCAGTATTTTCTGATTTGGATGAATCATTCCGAGATACTGTTAAATTTGGGAACAATTCCAGAGTATCTGTGCTCGGAAAGGGCAGGGTTACAATTCAAAACAAAGGAAATTTTCATTCTATTTCTAATGTTTTGTTTGTTCCTGATTTAAAAACTAACCTGTTAAGTGTAGGCCAGCTTCAAGAGAAGGGATATGAGATTTCCATCAAGAATAGAATCTGTAGAATCAAAGATGAGCAATTGGGATTAATTGCTCAAGTGAAGATGACAACAAATCGAATGTTTCCCTTATATCTCTGCAATGTCGCCCATTCTTGTCTCACTGCTCAACTTAAAGATATAGCATGGCTGTGGCATTTTCGCTATGGTTATCTCAGCTTTGGTGGATTAAAGACCTTACAGAAGAAAAAGATGGTGACTAATCTCCCAGAATTCGAATCTCCTTCAGGAATCTGTGAAGATTGTGTTGTTGGCAAACAACACAGGGATGCTTTTCCAAAAGGCGAATCATTGAAAGCTAGGGAAATGTTGGAGTTGGTCCATTCTGACATATGTGGGCCAATCACTCCTACTTCAAATGGTGGTAAACGTTATTTTATAACGTTCATTGACGACTATAGTCGAAAACCTTGGATATATTTTTTGCAGGTAAAATCTGAAGCTTTATCGGCTTTCAAAAGCTTTAAGGTTTTGGTTGAAAAAGAAGCAGGCATGCCAATAAAAACTCTCCGTAGCGACCGTGGTGGAGAATACAATTCAGCAAACTTCATAAATTTTTGTGAGAGTCATGGCATTCAAAAGCAGCTTACAGCAGCCTATACGCCTCAGCAGAATGGCGTCGCAGAGAGGAAGAATCGTACCATCTTAAATATGGTGTGGTCTGTGTTGTCAAGGAGCGGGATTCCAAGAAGTTTTTGGCCGGAAGCTGTCCATTGGAGTACTCATATATTAAACAGAAGTCCAACTCTTGCAGTTCAAAATGTGACTCCTGAAGAAGCTTGGAGTGGACATCGACCAAATGTTGAGCACTTTAGAATTTTTGGATGTGTAGCTTATGCCCACATTCCAAATCAAAAGAGGAAAAAGCTCGATGACAAGGGAGAAAAATGTGTATTTCTTGGTGTTAGTGAGCAGTCCAAGGCGTACAAACTATACAATCCTATCACCAAGAAAATATGCATTAGCCGTGACGTGATTTTGATGAAGAAGCATTCTGGGGCTGGGAGAACCAACATAAACAACACATTGAAGCAGATTTTGATGGGGAGCAGCAGCCCCTCGTGGAAGATTTACAACAAGTTCTAGAAAATCCAGCCATAATTGAAGCCAATGATGGGCAACGACCTCAACGAAGTAGAAAAAGACTTGTATGGATGGAAGATTATGATATACCTGAAAATATTTCTTTTTCAGTTAACCATTTTGCTCTTTTCTCAGATTGTGAACCTGTAGCATTTGAAGATGCTGTAAGGGATGAGAAGTGGCAGAAAGCAATGGATCTTGAAATTGAATCCATAGTAAAAAACAGCACTTGGGTGTTGACAGATCTTCCACAAGGACAAAAAAGCATTGGTGTGAAGTGGGTGTTCAAAACCAAGCTAAACGAGAATGGAGAAGTTGAGAAGCACAAAGCACACTTGGTGGCTAAAGGCTACGCACAAGAATTTGGTGTGGACTACAAAGAGGTTTTTGCTCCTGTCGCAAGGCATGATACAATCAGATTGGTAATTGCATTGGCAGCTCAACACTCATGGCCTATCTACCAATTGGATGTAAAATCCGCTTTCTTGCACGAAGACTTAAAAGAAGAGGTATTTATTGATCAACCTCCTGGTTACATTCAACTTGGGAATGAGCATAAATTCTATAAACTAAAGAAAGCTTTGTACGGGTTAAAGCAAGCCCTACGGGCTTGGTATAGGCATTGAGGATTTTTTCCTTAAGGAGGGTTTTACAAAATGTCCATATGAACACACACTTTTTGTCAAAATTGATGGAGATGGGAAAATGCTTATTGTGTGTCTATATGTGGATGACTTAATTTACACTGGAAATGGTAGTGCCATGTTTGAACAATTTAAGAAGTCTATGATGGATGAATTTGAGATGTCTGATCTTGGATTAATGCATTATTATCTTGGCATTGAAGTGAAGCAAACAGTTGGTGGAATCTTTATTTCTCAAAAGAAATATGTGCAGGAGATTTTAGAAAGGTTCCAGATGAAAAATTGCAATCCTGTAACTACTCCAAGTGAGTATGGTTTGACGCTTTGCAAGGATTCTGAAGGAAGAAGGGTGGACAACACCATTTACAAACATATTGTGGGAAGTTTAATGTACTTAACTACAACCAGACCTGATATAATGCATGCTGTAAGTCTCATTAGTAAATACATGGAGAATCCAAGAGAACAACATCTTCTTGCTGCTAAAAGGATCCTACAGTATTTAAAAGGGACTTCTGATTTTGGATTATTTTATAAGAAGGGAAACTCTTCAAATTTGGTCGTATTCACTGACAAGGGAACTTCTTCAGATTTGATTGGATTCATCGACAGCGACTATGCTAGAGATGTAGATGATCGCAAGAGTACCTTAGGCTATGTTTTCATGTTAAGTTCTGCAGCAGTTTCGTGGTCCTCAAAGAAGCAGCCTATTGTCACTTTGTCAACTACGGAGGCTGAACTTGTTGCTGCAACATTCTGTGCCTGTCAGGCTGTATGGCTTAGAAAAATTCTTGAAGAGTTGCATTTCAAACCAAAAGGAGCCACTACAATTTATTGTGACAGTAGTTCTGCAATTAAACTCTCAAAAAATCCTGTTCTTCATGGTAGAAGTAAACACATAGATGTAAGATACCACTATTTAAGGGAGCTTACGAAGGATGGAGTTATTGATGTGGTTTATTGCAAGAGTGAAGATCAGGTTGCAGACTTATTTACAAAGCCTCTCAAGCTAGCCACGTTTCAAAAGTTGAGGAAGTCACTAGGAGTTTGCAGCAGCTTAGATATTTATTAAACTGAACGTATCTCAGTTTAAGGGAGGGTGTTGAATAAATTGAAGTTTTAAGTTGTTTTTCTATGTCCTGTTTTCTTGCCTATATGTTTGTCTAGTGGACTTGCTCATTTACCAAGTCTGTAGGAGTGGACTTGCTCATTTACCAAGTTTACATGAGTTTATCTTTCAGTTCCTATCTTTTAGTTATAGTGCCTATTTTTTCGAGTTTGCCTATTTAAAGGCTTTCTTTATTTAATAAAGCTATCTGCAGCAACAGTATTTGAGTATATATATCTCAACATCACCTACATCTTCTGCTGAATTTTATAGTGCCATAATTGAATTCATATGTATAATGAACGAATGATTTTTTTTTTTTAATTAGAAAAAAGCAATTCCTCCTTAATATTTGTTTCGGTTAATTTTAAGTATTCTCATGTATGGATTGTGCGTAGCCAGATGGGCCAGATCTCTGAAATATTCGGTGAGAAATCACAACCAGAAAAGAAAACAAAAGAAAAAGGAAATTAAATAAAAGTTAACGGTTTTGAACGAGACAGTTGCATAAACATTACTCTGTAGGACAACTATAAACATATGTGTAGTATCCGTGTCTATGTACATAGAGATTACGGAAAATAGACGGTATTTATTTCTTTATTTTAGGTTGTAGTATTTTTTATTTATAAAATTTTTAATGTTTTTAAAAAATCTAACCGTAAGGATGAAAACAATCTTGCAAAATAATGGAGTATACAAACTTTTATGATATCAATCATAGTTTTCTTAATAATTCAACTTAAACATTTTTTATGGGTAAAATTTTGTATAATTTTATATAGTTTTAAAAACTACTCTAAATATCACCAAAAATTATAAAAACTTGTACATATTCATATTTTTTTAATGTTCTATTCATCAATAAGATTGGATTTCTTAAAAGAATTACAAAAAAGGAAAGAAAAAAAAACCACTACAACCTATATTTAAAAATAAACTACAATCCATTTTTCATTATATATATATATATATATATATATATATATATATATATATATATATCCAAACTAATATATCAAATAATTTAACATCAAAATGCATGCATAAATAATTTTAAAAAAATGTGAAATTTGTTATTAATGTAAGTATAAAATTCTTAAGTATAACCTTTTTCTTTTCTTTACAAAAACAAGTTTCAAATTCGAACAACACTCAGATGTATTTTTTTCAACCAATTGATTCAATTTGATTTTTAAAATATCGTATTACCACAATTTTATCTCCAATTGTGAAAATGTGATGGAACTAAGCGAACATAAAATAAATATTTGTTCACAAATTAATCTCAGTCTAACATGTATATATATTATAATCTTTTTCATTTTATTTTATGTAAAAAAATAATAAATAATAAATTAAATCTCACTATTTATAAATTTATATTATAATTTAAGATGTGAGTATAAATATGCTCGACAAACATACACCGATCACGATTCCCAGGGATGATAAACCACAACTCCTCTTCATCGACTCATAGCAGCTTTTATATATCGTCTCGAGAAGTTCTAGAAACGAAACATTCAAAATGTCAAAGAGAAAGAAAATGTGGGAGGAAGTTTCGCGACACATTGATTTCTTTCTTTTCTACTATCTTTAAATCCACGTTTATTTCGTGAACTGTAATTATTGTTGTTTGGCGCGAATGATTTTAAGTGTGCGAGTTTTTAAATGATACTCTTTTAAATTACACATTGGAAAAATAAGCATGGGCAGATAGAGAAAACAATAAATTTATTAATATATTATTTAATTTAATTTTTTAAATATATTCATATCTAAATTATCTATACTAGTACCAAAAAAATTGTCTACATAATTCTGTAATTTCATTTTTAACTTTATTCCGAAATACGCGACATAAAAAAATAAAAGAATATTTAAGCGTGTATTAATTACACAGTTATCAGAATATCAGCTAATTGGAAAATCTAACATCATGTCTGACGTAAATATTGAATTAAAAAAAGATAGAGATAAGCTCGTGCATTTTTCCTTTTTGTTTTTTGTTTTAGAGAGAGAGAGAGAGAGAGAGAGAGAGGTGCAGCACTGCACCCGCCTTTCCTTAGCATTTGTTGAATGTTGACTCATACTATCCAATCAGAAACATTTTAGAAAACAAAATTGAACGCAACCTGATTTTCTCGCACCGTGTGGACTGTCGCACGTGTATATATAGACATAACTACTGATACCTGTTCATCAAATTACAAGTTTCTGAGTTTTACAAATCCATCACTCAATAGTCTTTTCGATCCCACACAGATATACTACCTCTTTCTCAAACAAGCAGTATATATATATAGTTTCAATGGAAATTGGAAACAACTACAACTCGTATGGAACATCATGGGCAGACCAGTGGGACCCACAGCCGGAATACTATGATTCCTCCTCCAACAAAAAGAGTTCCGGCGCCGGTTCCAAGTACGGGAAGATGGTCGGAGATGGATTCGGAAAGACCAAGACGGTGGCGTCAAAAGGCGCCAAGAAGGTGAAGGAGGGTACCTCTGTTGGCTTTCAATGGCTCAAAAACAAGTACAACTCCTCCACCAATAAACACTAGCTCCACCTCCACCAATTTTCTTAAAATTACACATCCTTATTTCGTAGACTTGTAGTCAATTTCATTTTTTGAATTCAATCGATCATGTATATTTCGTCGATTCGTTTTTCTTATTCATTTGTAAATTCTACTCAAATCAATAGATGATTTTTCTTGGAAATTCAAGATATATTTGTCATGTACGTTATTCTTTATTTGATTTTATTAGGCGTACGTCAAGTGAGTTGGATTTATGTTCACGCAAACTCAACCCGTATCATAAATTATTCAGGTCAAGTTTAAGATGAATCACTCCGAATAACTTAATTCAAATAAACTCGCGAAATTTGAATTTAAGTTTCACAAACCTCAAAGAAAAAAAAACAAAACTTTAAAAATTGTTTCTTAATTCAAAATATAACAGATATATATATATATATAAAATTTAATTCGTTTGTAATAAATAGCCATTTAATGTTTTTAGTATGTGGAAATGTGTTTTTTTTTTCAAAGTTAGGTACAAAATATAAAACAGAGATAATCAAATAATCAAGAAGTTTTTAATTGATAAAAATCCAACTATTACAAAAAAAAAACAATTAATGTACACGTTTTAATTGCTCCATTCGTTTTAGACCAGATATATAATGTGAAACCTTGTGTAATAACAAATATTTAATTTGTTTAACTGTTTAGTAATCCTTATGTTCCCAAAGAAAAAAAAAGTTTTATTTCACAAAGCTATTTAGTAGTTGTATAAAATTATATGATTAAAATTTAATTTGTATGTGACTGATTTTGATTGGTATAACGTTATAAAATAAATTGAACTTTCAACAAAGTAAAGTATGTATTATATGAAAATTTTCTTTAAATTTTGCAATTATTTGAATTATAAAGTTGCCGCTGGTTTGATAGAATGTAATGACATTAAAATAGAATAGGTGGATAAAAAGAAAAATAAAAGTGAAAAACAAACATAACAAAATTATGAGAAGAGTACGAGAATAAAGAAATAATAGATTGTGTGTAAAATTTTAGTTGTGATTGTAATTGATTACCTCCATTTAAGAGGAGGATTTTAAACTTACACATAAGTTTATGGAAAGTTATGAATCTTACAAATAAATGATCTAACAAATAATATAAAATTCATTTTATTTTCACGTCATTTTATTCCATTAATCAACTGCACCATAAAATTTCACAACCTAATACCAAAATATGACATTGTTGATTTGTCTCGGTCTATTTGTAATAATTTTTTTTTAATGTCTTATTTATTTGTAACATTATCTTTTTTGAAAAATTTTATCATCTCATTAATCTAAAATATCCCTTTAACATTTTTTTATGTCACATCACTTCACTCAGATTCTTTTACTTTCCTATTAATTCATATTTCAAATTATTCTATTATTCACCATTTATTTTTAAGAACAATATAAATATATTTATCAAATTTTTATTTTTTTTAAAAATTTATGAAAAATTAAGAGTTGTGAATGAGACGAGACTGAGGGAGTATAATTTATTTTTTGTTGGAACTGAAGCACTATTTACATATGTTAAATTTATGCACAAATTTGATTTCAGTATTTATATTTTCAGAGGCCAATCTTCTTGTATATCTTGACATGATTTGTGCTTACGTGTAGCGTAAAAATTGAATTATAAAAAGACAGAGATAAGCTCGTGGTGTTTTTTTTCTCTTTTCTAGAGAGGGGTGGAGACTGCAGGGGCAGCCGCCTTTACTTAACATTTTGTTGAATGTTGACTAATACGAATCACGAAACTTCCAAAAAAAAAAAAATAATAATAATAATAATAAATTTTATCTCTCTGTTCTTCTCGCGCCGTGTAGACTCGCTCTCGTGTATGTATATACTCCGTATATATAGACATAAATAGAAAGGCTAGACGCAGCCTCATTTTCATCAGAACATTTTTCTTTAGAAGTTTCTAAATTTACATAATCCAACTCCCTTACAAATCTCTCACTATTTACACTCAACGATACACCTCGTTCTCTGACAAGCATTAAACAGTTTCAATGGAAATTGGAAACAACTACAACTCGTATGGAACATCTTGGGCGGATCAGTGGGACCCACAGCCGGAATACTATAATTCCTCCAACAACAAAAAGAGTTCCGGCGCCGGTTCCAAGTACGGGAAGATGGTCGGAGATGGATTCGGAAAGACCAAGTCGGTGGCGTCAAAAGGCGCCAAGAAGGTGAAGGAGGGTACCTCTGTCGGCTTTCAATGGCTCAAAAATAAGTACAACTCCACCACCAATAAACACTAGTTACATTAATATTATCTCCACCCATTTTCTTTAAATTACACATCCTTATATTGTAGATTTGTAGTCAATTTCATTTCTTCAATTCAATCGATCTTGTATATTTTGTCGACTGGTTTTTTCTTGTTTGTCTGTAGATTAATTCAAGTAATAGATGATTTTTTTCTCAAGGATTCAAAATTTATTGATCGTTTTCTTCTTTATGTTGTATAAAGACATCACGTTAATTGGGTATATGTTGGGTCAAACTCAACTATATTATAAGTTATTGGAGTTGAAGTTTCAATCACTTCGAATAACCTAATTCAAATAAACTCGTGAAACTTGGATCTAAGTTTCGCATGGCTCAAATAAAAAAAGAACTAAAATTTTGAAAGTTGTTTTCAAATTCAAAACATAAACAGGTATATAATTTAATTAATTTATAACAAATGGCCATTTAATGTTTTTGTTATGTGGAATAGGGTTTATTTTAAAGAAAAATACAAAATGAAGAAAAAAGGAGATAATTGAATAACTAAGAAGTTTTTACTTCAAAAAAATTAATCTGTTACTTTTTTTCCCCCAAAAATGTACACGTTTTAATTGATCTATTGTTTATAGGTCTTAAAATTTTAATTATAATATGAAACCTTTTATAATAACAAATATCTAATTTGGGGAACTATTCAGTATTTACTTGTGTTAAATTTATGCTACTACATTTCAAAATCTATTAATTAAGTTTTAAAAATAAATCGGGAATATAATATCATGCCATACCGTTAATCAAGTAGGAGCACATTACAGTATTTTTTAGTTTGTTATGAGTTTTAACTCGTATAATTATCAAATTATATAAAATTTTAAATTGAATAAAATAGTACTTATTTGTAAATAAATTTTATTATTTAAAAATTATCTTAAATGGACGGAGGGAGTAAATTGCATGCGGTTAAGCCAATAAGTTGCAAATCGCAGCCCGTTATATTTTCTGATTATCCATGTGCTCTTTTTAGCGGATGATGCGCCACGGAGGCGTATTTGTTTGCATTTCCCAATGCAGCCGACAATACTCCACACTTGGCAAAACAAATGAAATAGATACTTTTTATTTTTATTCAATTTAATTCATGTAGTTTTTAATTATTATTGTAGTTTTTGTATTAATATTTATAGTTTCAATTTGATTAAGATAATAAAATAAAATAATAAAATTTTATTAAATTGATTTTTAAATTAAATAATAAAGTTAAAAAATGTCCAAGTTAAAAATTAAAATTATAATTGAATTTATTATTATTTAATTAAAATAATATTAAAAAAATCAAATTAATAGTAATTTATTATTTTATTTTATTATGTTGAATCAAATTAAAACTATAAAAATTAATACAAATATTATAATAATAATTAAAAATACATAAACTAAATATAAAGTACAAGACTATTTCATCTATTTTGTCATCCATACTTTCATAAGAATATTTCCGGTCAACAACTAGTTGAATGAAATGAATTCATTATCCAGATCTGATTTGATTCGCAATAATTGTTAGAGTATACTCTCTCTCCTTTTTTTTTTATTTGGAGTTTGATTTTTTGTAGGTTGTTTTAGATTAAAAAAAATTATGTTAAAAATTTTATTTTATTCAAAATTTTATTTATATTAATTCTCATTTAAAATATTTTCATTTATTAAATTTTTAACAATTAAATAAAATATTAAACATGTATAAAAATTCACTTAACACAACGTACAAAAAAAATTAAATTGCAAATAAAAATAAACGGAGGGAGTATATAACTTAATCTCCCGTTTTAAAGTAAAAGATATATTTATTTATTTATATTAAATTATGAAATACTAAAATTTAAATTGTGTTACAAATTTAATAGAATATTTATGAATATTAACATAATTGTAATGACAATAATTTTACAATAAAAATTATTAAATTTAAATTTAATCATAATTTTTTTGCATGCAAATTACATAACATTCTGAAATGTAACTTTTTTTGTTTTTTGTTTAACGGATAGATAACTTATATAAGAATTTGCGTTTCGTTGAATATAATGAAATGATATGTGAATAAAATTGGTATATAAAAAAAATAGAACTAAAAGACAAAATTATAAAATTATGATAGAAGTATAAAAATAAATAAAATGATAAATTGTGTATAAAATGTTTGTTGTAGTAGAATGGTCAATCTCTATGAAATGGTGATTTTAAAAATACACACAATCTTGTGAGGGAGAAAAATAAAAATAAAAACTAATTATCACAAAATTGTAAAGGGAGTATATAAATGAAAAATTTGTATATTGTGTATGAAATGACAGTTGAGATTAAATGAATAAATATTATATAGGATGGTGAGTTTAAAAATACATACAATGTTATAGAAATAAATGAAATAGAAAATGAACTTTAGACATGAATAATCTAGCAAATAATGTGAAATTCATTTTATCTCATCAAATCAAACGCAATTAGTGTTTACCTCGCAAATACATTTATTTAAAATCTATCTCGTGATATAATATTTTTTAAAATTTTAAAAATGATTGATTCTTTTTGTTATACGTGTAAATTTTATTTAACATTTCTTAGATTTGTAAAAACATTGCCATTCCAATAAGTTTTAGTTTGAGTAGTTTTGATGTAAATCATTATGAAATACGCAACAATTACTCTTTTATATAAATTTTTACATCGTCAAATTGCAAAAAAGTTAAAGAAGCTTGAATATGTATATTTCTCCCACTCAAAGTATTAAATGATTCAATATTAACCTTCAATCATTTAAAATTAAATAAATTTGCATCCTATTTGAAATTAATATTAAAAAATGTATTTTAATTGAAATGTTCATATTGTTTCTTATAATGAGTTAAATGTATAAATTAATTTGAACTAAGTAATATCATGAAAGCTTGGACATTTGCTTCATTAGTATAAAGCTCGTGTTCTCCCTCGAGTGACGAGAATTCAAAACCCCTTAAAATCCTTCTAAACAAGTTAAAATATAAAGTAACGTAACGTAAACAGATTTTTTGAATTTTTTGAAAAATATTTTTGAAAAACTATAAATAAACGGAGACAAATGAGCTATTCGCCGGTTGTTGGTTTTAATACTATATCTGTCCAATTTTATTTATTGTATTTAATATTTATATTCATTCAGATATAATTATTGCATATAATATTTAATGAAAATTTAGAAGTGTACCCCATATTTAATGTATCTCTTTAATTTTTTAATATCTACGATATTGATTATCGTAAAGAGTAAAGATATTATTTTACATAAATATAAGTTATAAAATGATAATATTAATAGCCATGCAAATAAAACTGGACGGCCGGTCCAGTTAAGATCCTTCTGTATATTATTACCAAGAAACTAAAAACATTTCTCAATATATAGGCGAAGCGTAGCTACAAAAGAGTCCCAACACTGGTGGAGAGAGAGACCAACACCAAAAAGGAAGGAGAAATGGCAGCGATAAGAATACCAAATCGTCAGCTGTTCATTGACGGAGAGTGGAGAGAACCTGTCAAGAAGAATCGTCTCGAGATCGTCAATCCAGCTACTGAACAGATCATCGGTACTCTCTCCCTCCTTATCTTTATTAGATTGTGCTGTCTGTTTACGAAATTCATCGCACTCTAATGATCGAGATGTCTTACTGTTATCTGAATTTCGTAGTTGATTCGAGTTTTCGAGCTTCATTATGCCAAAACCTAGTTTACACTGCGAAGATTTTGGGCAAAATGTCAAAATACAGACGTTTTTGATTTCGGATAGTTGGTGTTTCTGATGTATCTCAACTTAATACAGGGTATATACCAGCAGCTACATCGGAAGATGTGGATATTGCTGTGGAAGCTGCTCGAAGAGCCCTTGCTCGGAATGGAGGCAGTGACTGGGCCTCCGCCACTGGAGCACATCGTGCTAAGTATCTGCGTGCTATTGCTGCAAAGGTACCTTTACCTAATTGAAATTGTATGGACTCATCTTCCTACAACTTCTAGAATATGATTCTAGTGAATTGAACTGTTGCTGCTGCTATTATGTTATGGCTCAGCAAATGAGGGGTCACGAGCAAACCTTCAGTGTTCATGCTGTGGCTATTGCGTGGTGTGAATTGGAACTATTTGAATTCACGTTGTTCAATTTTATATGAACAACTCACAGCTTAATATTTAGAAATATACAGAATCACCTTGGTCCTCGTCATTTGGGAGTAACGATCTTTCTATAAGTCCGCAATCCAGTGTAGAATTTGATTCAAGCATGAGCTTCAGTGCTAGGATATCTGAATGAAAGGATCAACTGTGTAGCTTTTCTCAACGAGCCTTTTCTTAGTTAGTTGGCTTTTGATAGCTGAAACAGTAATATCTTAACTGAGGAAAGATTCTTGCGTAGACATAGCTGCTTCCCTTTGGGGAGAAAATTTTCTCTATATATATAATAACGTGGGGTTTTGCAATTTGTTTGGTTTTCTTTTACAAGTCCCGACTACTTAATTGCTCCAATTGATTTCAGATAACGGAGAGAAAATCTGAACTGGCAAAATATGAGGCCTTAGATTGTGGTAAACCATTGGAAGAAGCAGCATGGGATATTGTAAGTCCATGTCACTTGCAGGAAACTTACTCAGCCTGGAAAATTGCTTAATATGGTCATTTGTGTCATTCAGGATGACGTTGCTGCATGTTTTGAGTACAATGCAGATCTTGCAGAAGCTTTGGACAGTAAACAGAAGTCTCCTATTTCTCTCCCAATGGACACATTCAAGGCTTATACTCTAAAGGAACCAATCGGGGTTGTTGGTTTAATTACTCCATGGTATGTGATATGTTGTAACAAGTTCTTTGTTCTATATTTCTATATTCCTATTCTTACTCTTATATATTGCGTTAGGTTTACGTGAGATGGAGGAAAACCTGTCATTTGTCATTGCACGAGTGTATTACTAACTGAATCATTATGGGCTTTCCAACTGTTGCAACGAGTTTTTGCTTACTCTTGCATGCCAAAAGTGTCATTACTTGTGAAATATAAGAATCTGATATGCATAATTATTAACTAAGATAATTCCTTTCTATTTGAAATAGCTCCATTTCTGTTGATCAATAAATTCATGTTTCTCAAGGAGGGCTTCCACTAAACTAAACTCTCAAGAATGTGAGCAATGCCTCAGTACTACCCATTCCTCGACCTTTCTCTGTAGCCCTCTACTAGATCACTTTCACATATTTGAATTGTGGTCACCTTCAAAAAAAAAAAAAACAATGATTGAAACCATGAAAAAGTCAGATTCTCCCAATACAGAAGAGAAGGAAATTGGTTCAGACAGAGCACGCCTTCCCAAAATTTAACTCTCACAACAATTGTTTTACACTGGTACATTTTCTGACACCAAGAACTCTATGAACTACTTATGTGGCATACTGGCTTGCTTTCTATAGAAGCACCTTGAGAGTATTAAAATTTGCAGCAATGCATTGAACTTCCCAAATAGCACTTTAATAGAATTTGTTCATTGGTCACTAGGAATCAAATATATTAGGTCTAGCATCTTATCAATATGGAAACCCTTGAACGCCCAGGGTAATCTAGGATTTGGACTTCCATGTTTGTTCAGAAAGAATTGTTACTCCATGGTATAATGGCATAATTAGATTTTCTGATGGATCAGTTCTGACCCTTTAGCAGTTTACAGAGTCCTATTGATAAATGAGGGACTTTTTGCGTCCTCAAGTTTGACTCGGGTAATGGAGGCACTTATTTTCTGCATTTGCATGTTAATGCTTTTCTTCAGGACCAACTTTTTATGATATTTCTTTATTAAAATATGTATGAGCGAAGACATGAGTGTGCATGCAAATAATGATATTGTTGTTGAAAGGAATTATCCTATGCTGATGGCTACATGGAAAGTAGCTCCTGCTCTGGCAGCTGGATGTGCTGCAATACTTAAGCCCTCTGAATTGGCGTCTGTGTAAGTTCTTCTGGATTTATGCATCATTCGAAGATTTACATACATGACATTATAAATATTTGCTTATTTTTATTTTCGTTGTATATTAAAAACCAGTACCTGTTTGGAGTTGGGTGAAGTGTGTAAAGAGGTGGGACTTCCTCCTGGCGTTCTTAATATCGTGACTGGGTTAGGCGCAGATGCTGGTGCTCCTTTGGCATCACATCCTCATGTTGACAAGGTTAGGCCTTTTAATTCGTGACATGTCGTGGTATTCTGCAGTTAGAAGCCTAAATGTGCAATGGAAATTGATTTATTCATGTACAGATTGCATTTACTGGAAGTACTGTCACAGGAAGCAAGATCATGACTGCTGCAGCACAACAAGTGAAGGTATGTCAGGCTTACAGCACAGCATTTTAAAAAAATCTATTTGTGCTATTATCTATGAATAAAAGTATTCTTTCTTTTCATTCTCTAATTCATATTCCTCTTGGCAGCCTGTTACACTTGAGCTTGGTGGGAAAAGTCCAATTCTGGTGTTTGAAGATGTTGATCTTGATAAAGGTTTGTGTCTTCTGAGTCTTACAATCAAAGCTTAAGCCTTGTGCTATCTGAATCCTTCAGATATATTATTTAATTCTATGGTAACATACATACTTCTATGTAAAGATTAACCTAAAAAATGCCAACATTCTTAAGTATGCATTTTTTTAATTGAAATCAGAGTTTCAATAATCACTTGTTCCTTTTGCAAACAGCGGCTGAGTGGACTATTTTTGGTTGCTTTTGGACAAATGGTCAAATTTGCAGTGCAACCTCGCGCCTTCTGGTGCATGTAAGTGTGCATGATCATTTTAAAATGAGACACATGCATCGATTTCATTGCATGCTCCCTTGTCGCCTATTTGTAAAATTTACAAAATCCTGCAAATCGTTATTTCATTGCATGGAAAAAGAGAAAATTAGTTACGTACTGTAACTCTGTGCTGTTACTTACTGAAAAAGAAGAACTATTAGAAGAATGGAGCATGAACATGATCTTTCTTAATAAGTGTTTTCTCAGGCATCTGAATATTTTCAGAGATGTAATTACACCCTTAGACAGAATTGCATGCAAATTATGTAATGGTTAGCGCTTCCATGAAAACATAGGTTGATAGTCAACAGTAATGAACAACGAGTTATGCTAAAAGTTGTCTCCCACGACACGCAACAATATTATACTCGTGATATAAGATTTCCTCTATTCAAGCAAGTCATTTTGCAAAATTTTCCATACTGTCGCAGGCAATAAAGCAGACTTCATTATCATTTATACAATAAGTGATAAGATTGTTTTATTATCTTTATATTTGGCAAGACATTTATTCTTGTGTGTTCCTCTCAGAGAAATATTTTGGATGAATTGCTGACCCATGTCTTCAAGATATTGTGTAGTTCGACAAGTTTCTGTGTGTGTGTGTGTGCGCGAGCGCGCGGGTGTGGTTATATACTGTGGAAGGGGAGGGGTGTGGGGGGTGGGGAAAGGTGTCAAGTAGGTGTCATCTTGAAATCCTCCATTCTATGTTCTATAATTGTGCATGGTTCAGCAGGATAGGTACTCAACTCATCTCACTCATTTATCCCACTTGTCTATTGCGTGAGCAAGTGCTACATCTTTTGGTGTTAATATGGTATACTTTGCTTGTTTATCTTTATCGTCTCCGTTATGTGGGAATCTTAGTTACTTTTACTCTGCATTCTTTCACATGCTAAACTAATTGGAATATGCTTGCGAAATGGTGTAGTGTCTATTTGCTGTTAGTCTTCATTTAGCTATCTTCGTAAATCTTTATATTTCACATCCAAGAAAGTACATGTATGTATTTATTTATTAAAATATTTCAGGAAAGCATCGCATCAGAATTCTTAGACAGACTTGTGAAGTGGACCAAAAATATTAAGATTTCGGACCCCTTACAGGAAGGTTGTAGGCTTGGGCCTGTTGTTAGCGGCGGGCAGGTAAAAAAATTGGTTTCATATTCAATTACTGAAGATTTTTGCCCTCTTTGATTGTCGGCTAGTAACTCATTGCGATTTTAGTGGTCCTTCATAATGATCTCCTTGTTAACATCATTGCAAAACTGCTCATACAATCACAATATACGCTTACGAAATCATGAACAAAGGGAAACTGTCTTTTTTGGATAATTTCTTGAAAGAACAAAGTGTCCGTACCTTCTGATCTTGTGCTTTATGAGGATTGTTATTTATATAACGAGATAGAAGGTTTATCCAGAAATAAAAGTTTCAAGTTCAGAATTAGAATTCCCTTGTCATCCATTTATGATTCACTACATTGAATAATCTTAAAAGTTGTTTTTGTCTTTCTCAATAAATATTCTTCATCACATAGTTGAGTTTGCACATTAGGTTTGTCCTTCTAAAACTTCCTGGAGACATAATTTATTCAGCATCACTTGTTTATTATCTCCTGGCATTATCTTCTAGTGGACAGATTCTGCAAGGATATCGAGATAGAGGAATAGGAATAGGTGATAGCAGCTTATTTGTTATCCTTGAGACCCCTTGGCTCTTGAGACTAAGTGAGGGATAGGAATAGGTGTGAAACTCTTGCACTTTATATTAATGGCTGTTCATTATGTTTGTAATTTTTGTAATTAAGTCAATGGGAATCAGAGATCCAAACTATGTTTGAAGTTAGGAATTCTTTTTCTCATGGTAAAAATAATTGCAGAATGGAGGATGTATCTAAATCATTCTCTTTATAGGACTCTCAGTTAGGAAACTATTTCTAAGTTAATTTTCAGGATGCAAACAGATTATGTATCATGTTTGTCATAAGAACATTCCCTGTATTTCATCCTGGAACACTAATTAGAAGAGTTTCTTCTCAAGTGTTGTTCTGTAACAATTTTTACGTGCAGCTATGTGAGTTCTGCGTCCATCTTCTAGGTACAACTATGTGAGTTATATGTTATCCTATAGTATTATAAAGTGAAATATTGCAGTAGTAAACAGTCACAAAGATGTACAATATATTAATTTAGTGTTATATATGGTGGTGCTCCACTGTTTGTTATTCACTTTTGCGTCCACTGTTCTGCGTCCACTGTTTGTTATTCACTTTTGCTAGAAAAGCATCAAGTATCCTAATTAATTTGGTTAACCATCTATTTTCCGTCATATATTTCAGTACAAAAAAGTTATGGAGTTCATCTCAACAGCTAAGAAAGAAGGAGCAACTATCTTGTGTGGTGGGGCACGACCTAAGGCAAGTACTTACCAGTCAAACTTTTCGCTGTCTTCTTACACAATATGTGGTGTTAGTCTACTTACTCATCGGTTGATGGCAGCATTTAGAGAAAGGGTTCTTTGTTGAGCCAACTATTATAAGCGATGTAACCACCTCCATGCAAATTTGGAAAGAAGAAGTTTTTGGACCCGTTCTTTGCGTAAAAACATTTAAAACCGAAGCTGAAGCTATTGAACTTGCAAATGACACTCAGTAATTTCTCTCCTTTAGCTGTTTTTTGTCTGTGCGTTTGAAGTAATCGTGTCTGAATTTTTTGATTTCCCTTTCTATTTCTGGGAAGGCATCTCACTTGGAACTTAGTTTGACATTTTAAAACATTATAGGTATGGGTTAGGTGGTGCTGTAATATCCAATGATCTGGAAAGGTGTGAGCGTGTGACAAAGGTGAGACTTCATCCAAATTTGAATAGCATCAACCATGCCTCCTCAAATCCTCAATAATATGTACAATAAATGACAAGAGGTTGCAGGAAATCAAGCTCTGTTGAGTGTTAGTATTGAATGTATCTGTTGCTGCTCTGCAGGCTCTTCAATCAGGGATTGTTTGGATCAACTGCTCTCAGCCATGCTTCTGTCAAGCTCCGTGGGGTGGCAGAAAGCGTAGTGGTTTTGGGCGTGAACTAGGAGAATGGTACTATTTAATATTTTCCTTTCTTATTACTTCATTCACTC
Organism: Centella asiatica; assembly: GCA_014636745.2. NCBI lineage: Eukaryota > Viridiplantae > Streptophyta > Magnoliopsida > Apiales > Apiaceae > Centella > Centella asiatica. Next base: position 46,985,586 of record CM025784.1, on the reverse strand, counting down.
AACTTTTTATTTAAATTAGTGTTTCATTGCGTGTTATGTATCTACATATTCCATTTATGAAGACAGCACGTGGACATCCTATCACATGCTTTGATTTGAGATTCATCTTTGATTCTTCTCTTCTTTTGCCCCAACTTATCTGTTGTTAAACTTTCTTCTAAAACTAGACATCATAAAACTTGTGACAATACCAAGAATACATCGGATGGATATAATAGATATATGGTCTAGTTTTGTGTTGAATAGATTTGCATGGACTAGTTTGCTGTTTATTCCCATAACTTTTTATGTAATTTACCTGGATATACTCAGCTTTGTATGATCAATAACTACCGAACAAAACCTATTCATACTAATAGTAATATACCGGTCCATCTCTCTGCAGGGGACTTGATAACTACTTGAGTGTGAAGCAGGTCACACAGTACATCTCTGATGACCCTTGGGGGTGGTATCAATCGCCATCAAAGCTCTGAATTTTCTTTGAAGCTAAACTTAAAAGGGCTACTCTACAGGAGACAAAGGCATATCTGCTCTATCTTCAGTTTTTGAGATTTACCATACTCCGAGCAATCGCTGTAGTAGTCGATATTGCGTCACTAGGGTTTCTTATTTGGATTTTGTTGTGTATTAACTGCGTCATCTGTAACATGGTTATAATGTGAGACTTACTTCCTTCGTGTTAGTGACTCAATGAGTACGTTTGACCAATTTGAAATAAATAAAAAATGTAATTTTAGTTATCGATTTATATTTTTTCTGGCGTGTGCGAAAAGAAATCGATAGCGAAGGCAGTTTCTTCGGATTCGTTTTCACATGCTTCACATGAAATTGTAGCAATAATTTTGGTCTTTTTAGATTCTAAGCAAGTTTGGTGCTTCTAAATATGCTGCACGTGCTTTTCAGCCGATCAGCCTCCCCCTCTCCCAATAGAAATTAAAAAAAATACCGTATGAACTATAGATTTACATTTTTTGTAATTCAATTATGAGATTCAGTTTTATTACTTGGTATCCAAAATTGTAAATTGAGCCACCTTGGAGTGTTAGAAAGTTATATTTAGAAAACAGAGGAAAAGTAAAGAGTAATTTTTATTTTGAAATACGAAACTGTATCTCCAGTGTCGCATTCGAGGAAATGTGTGCATAATGCATGTGTACACGAATAGTTTAAGTGACAACTCAATCATGAATTTATGATGGATGATGTTATGGAATATTAACCAACTACTTTCATGAATTCTTCAGTCAAATGAGCGCATCTTTCTTTCAATTCCATAATTTAATACGCCATACTTTTTCTCCTACTGCCCAATAGTTTATTCTGTATATATTCCTCTTAATAATAGCGACCCTCAAGTAGGTAAACTCGTAATTTTATGGAAGTTTGATGTCAAATATTTCCATATTTTTAAAAATATAATTTATAATTTTAACCATTAAAAAGTATTGGAGTATAAAATGTTTAAATATCATCACTTATAACAACTGGAATCATATATTTACCGCAATAACTCCTCGTCCATAATATGTTTATTTATCTTTAGCAAGTGCTGTTATGTGTACTTACTATCAATTGTCTTTGTTTGGAGGACCCATGTTGTGTTCGTCGTCCAGAGTAATTTTTATTTTTCACAAACTGACCTCAATAACAAACGTAACCTCCCGTAATTTTCCCTATCTACTACTTCATTCCTCAAAATTTAATTGTCATCATTTGTTTTTTATGGTTTTATTGATCATATTTAAAATTCAAATATCTTTCTATATAAGTTAATAAAAGACATAATATTATTGTAAAAAAATATATTCAATATTATTAAAGTCAACTTTTGTAATTTTTAACATACAATGTATATCAAATTATAAATTTTAAAATTAGACAATTTGATTTCTAAAGTTAAATTATAATAAATAAATCTACAAAAAGAAGTAATTTTTTTAAACACCGCCATTAACACATTCCTCTGGTTTATAATAATTGTAACTTGACTTTTATGCACGTGAATTTAGATGATTTATTTTATATGTTAAATTTTTTTAGTTAAATTTTTTATTATTACTTTTTGTAAAACTAAATAAACTATTTAATATATAAAAAATTCACTTAAATTTACATGAAAAAAAAATCAAATAACAATTATTACAAACCGATCAGAAAATCATATCCAGGCTCACATTATTTTACCAAAAAAAAAAAAAAAAAGAAGCTCCAGGGCTCCACAGACCCTACTGGGATGGACCACGAAACCTCACACAGCAAGAGACGCAAGAATCAGAATTATGCTGCGTTCTCGCTATCTGATCGAGCTGGAACCTTCTCCTTTCTTGCGTTGCGTACTTATCGCAAAACCATCTCTCTCTCTCATCACAATACAATTACCGACACTTGCTGAATATCCTCTTCCGTATGCACATGCACTTTGTATATGTACTGTATACTGCTTGACATCTCTCTCTGTCAAACGTACCAATTATTTCCAAGATCGGAAGATCCCTGCTTTCCCCTTTTATCTCTTCTCTTTTCCTATATCATACAAGATGTCATTTTGATCCTTCCCATCTCATTAATTCAGTTTATTTACTTTTAACCCAATATATATAGACCCAATTCAGGGTGTCTTTGCTAAGATTTGAATTTGCTGTTAGACGTGGCAGTTTATAAAAGTTTCATTCGTTTAGAGATCTGGGGTTTTCTTGTTTTCAGTAAGAAATGGTGAGGTCAGAGGAAAAAGTTGTTGCTGTGATCATGGTGGGTGGACCAACAAAAGGTAATTTAATGTTTTGTTTGTTTTCTTAAAAATTGATGGTATCTGGAACTTCCATCAGTAGTGATTTCCCAGCTGCAGTTCTTGTTTGGTTTTGGGGCAAGATGAGTGGGGAGGTTGTTGGAGGAACAATGGCATCTTGTTCTTGTTCAATTTGGGTTCAGTTTTCTGAATGACTGTAGTTTCAATCTAAATTCGATCATTTTCGATTATAAGACGATTGCCCATTATTATCTTGATTTTTTTTTTGTTGATAACCCTTTGTTCAACTAGAAGTTAAAGAATTTCTGGTTCAGGTACTAGATTCAGGCCATTGTCACTGAATATTGCCAAGCCACTCTTTCCATTGGCTGGACAGCCAATGGTTCAGCATCCAATCTCTGCTTGTAAAAAGGTATGTATATATGCCACTGATTGATTTTCAGAGCAATATTCAAATTGAAAACTGGGGTTCCTTAATAATTCAGATTTCTGTTTCTTCTTATGTATAAATCAGATGTCTGCTTGTTTTCCTGATTCGATAATGTTGTGTAATTTTCTGAAAATAACAACTTTAAGAATACCTGCTTCTGTGATAGATTCCAAACCTGGCACAGATTTATCTTGTTGGTTTCTACGAGGAGCGAGAATTTACCTTATACACCTCTTCGATATCAAATGAGCTTAAAGTACCTGTTAGGTAATTTGTTTATTCCTCTTAATAAGTCCTTTCCTTTTCTAGTTCAAGTTACAATATTATTGCTTAAAATTGATATCTGAGTTTCCCCTTGTTGATCATCCTGGTATTAGATACTTGAAAGAGGACAAGCCACACGGTTCAGCTGGTGGGCTTTATAACTTCAGAGATCTAATCATGGAAGACAGTCCGGTTATAATCCTAAGCTACCCTTTCTAGATCAAGTTTACATGCTAAATTTGTTTCCATATGAACAAAGAGAAAATGTTGTCACTTTAACTTATTATTGTGCATGACAACTAACACTACCGAAATTTCACAAATTTGAATCGCAGTCACATATCTTCTTGCTGAATTGTGATGTTTGCTGCAGTTTTCCGCTGCCTGAGATGCTTGGTAACCTCTTCCTTTAAGATCTGCTCCCTTTAGAATCCTCAGTTTACTGGCATTTGCTTATGAATTTTGTATTTTAGCATGAAGGGCTTTTAGTTCTGGTTTCATAAGTGTAGAGATTCATCTGTTGCTTTTTTCTTTCTACAGAGGCTCATAGAAGGTATGGTGGGATTGGAACAATCCTAGTAATCAAGGTCTGTGAGCTTTTTCTGAAGTATGTCTACTTAAGCATGTTTATCCATTTGCCTCATAAATGTACTTGTGTTTCCTCAACTCTGATCTCCACGCCATTTTCACTGCAGGTTTCCCCCGAGTCGGCCAATGAGTTTGGGGAACTGGTGGCTGATCCTAATACAAATGAATTGTTGCACTACACAGAGAAACCCGAAACTTTTGTATGTACTGAACCAGAGATTCAATTATTTGTTAGAATTTAGCATTGCTTGATGATGTGTGGGTGTGTGGCAGTGTCATTTTTAATCTAATGTTTGCTATAATCTAATAATATTCAACAATTTGCAGGTGAGTGATCGAATAAATTGTGGAGTTTATGTATTCACACCAGATATTTTTACTGCCATTCAAGGTGTTTCTTCACAAAGAAAAGACAGAGGTCAGTCGTAGAGACTCAAATGCTATTATAGATACTCAATTCATCTTCTTTGATCAGACTCCCAAATTTGTCAAAAGTATCACCTGGCTTAATTTAGTTTACATATACGTACCTGTGTGTGTTTGTGTGTGATTTGTTTTAATTGGTTTAGCTTATTCTTCGTAATTGGGAGCTCTTGAATATGAGATTGCATATCTTAAAGCACCTCTTCTTGCTTTATCTTTAATGAACTTGTAACGAGCATGTCGAGAAGGATAATAAGGAAACATAAACATAAAGCCTTGCTTAGGGTAGGAAAAAATGGCAGAGGCCCTGAGGAATAACCTCAAGGTTGCTAGTTCAGACTTCAGATTCTCATACTTGTAGAGATCCCCATACTTGTAATTTAATTTACCTATCAAAAGGCATAAGAAAAGGGAAAGGAAAAAAAAGGTAAGAAAACATAGTCACTCGTATGATGCAAATTTCTCAAATTCATAATGCAATCTGAACTCATTTCACCCCTTGCAGCTAATCTGAGACGTATGTCCAGCTTTGAAGCCCTGCAGTCTGCAACAAGGTGTAGTTTCGCTCCGGCATAAATTCTTTTTCTGATATTTATTTTGATCTTTAACTTCGGCTGATGAATTCATCTGTTCAGTTGCCACTTAGTGACATTTACCTATCCTAAAAATGTAACCCTGCTAGTTGATTCTGGAATATCCAGGAATGGTCAAAACACTTTCCCAGTTTTTCTTAGTCGGATCTTTACTAAGATTACCGTTTTCTTGCGATTGCATGCGCAATACCAAAGAGAACCAGGATTCTGGGCTAGAGAAAGGTTATGCGTCAGACATGTTCTTTCCCACACAACCAAATGGTTGGCTTATATGTAATCTCAAAAAATTTATGAGGATTGTCACATTAACACAAAAGTATGGCTGTTTCTTGAAGGAGTATAGTACATAGAGGAAGAGGATTTTGGTGCTGTTGGTAACTATAAAGTCTTACAATGAGAATCTTAAGCTGTCGATAAGAACAATATACATCAACTTGCAAGATTTTTCATGTAGTTTCAAGTTATGATATCTCAAATATTACGTAGATAATTAACAAGTGGACGCTATAATTTTTGAGAAAATCATCAGAAAATTGTACTACTTTGTAGCACCAGTAATTCACAAGTTTCTTGCTATAAGATGCTATTGCTAGAATGCACTGTTATTGGTGTGGATGTTCTGATGGTGTGAGCTTCCCCACTCTCTGCCTTCATTCTGAATGTCAGATATATTTCGATATCAGGAAAGTTAGTAATAAGGTTTTCACTTTTCAATCAATGTTTGAGATATACTGAGAAAAACCGAAGTGACATTAGTCCAATCTCAGTGTTTCCTCATCAAGTTTACTAATTCTATGAGCCTTGTTTATTTCAGACCTAACCCATTAGCACGAAGTTGTTGTCTTATGCCTGACTTCAATCTTAAACAAATGACTACCAAGAAAATGTCTGTTTTAGAAAGAAATATTAAAATTAAGAAAAAAAATGATGGAGCTGATCTCTAGTCATCGAAAGCAAATGTTTTTCCTTAACAACTTCACACCTTACTCTGCCTTACACATGCATACTGATATATATATTTCAGCTTCTACTTCAAATAAGAAAATTTACCTGGACCTCCTTCCTAATGCCAATTAATTTACAGGAGCCTTCCAACAGATTTTGTAAGGTTAGATCAAGATATCCTGTCACCTCTTGCCGGGAAAAAGCAGTTATACACATATGAAACATTAGACTTCTGGGAGCAGATCAAAACTCCCGGGTATGCTACATCTCCAATGCAGTTATCATTTCCATTTGTTGGGGCAAAAATAATTTGACTTTCAAATATTATTTGTTGTAGCATGTCGTTGAAATGCTCTGCCTTGTATCTTTACCAATTCCGTCATACCTCACCACATCTTCTGGCAAGTGGGGATGGTACAAAAAGTGCCACCATCATTGGTGATGTGTATGTTCATCCATCTGCAAAAATTCATCCAACTGCCAAGGTTAATTCTTTACCCCTTGTGTAGGTTGCTAGTTCCTGTTTGTGATTTTCATATGAATTGTTGGGCGAAATTCGTTCTTATGATTCTGTGTCCATTTTCAAAGAGATAATGCTCTATACCTCATTTATATATTTCTTGTCCCTGGGCCCATGGAGCTTATTTCATTAAACATTCAAGTTGATCAAATTTGTACTGTACAAATTGAGATATTTTCTATCAGCCAATAAGATATACTTATATTGCTATAATAGTCAATGATGAATGACGAGACATGTAAACTTGGGCCGTTCTTCAGTTTAATGCAGTAGAAAAGTGATTAAGATGCATAAATTAGATGGTGAGAGCATGTAATGTATTCCTTGTTGAATTCTTTATTTCCACGTCTGTGTTGTGCGTTTGTGATTTTTCTGTCATCTGATCAATGGCCTAGTAGCTAGTACTGAGAAATTTTTGAAGGCCTTGAAAAGTATTATAAGCTACCCATATTTTCTCTTGATCAGGTATTCTGTTTCAATCTTTAGTCTATGAAATTGACTTATTCTATCAATTTCTGACAGATTGGTCCCAATGTGTCAATTTCTGCCAATGCTCGCATAGGAGCTGGTGTTAGGCTCATCAGTTGTATCATTCTTGATGGTGTGGAAATCAAGGTTTGTAGCCAAATTTATATATGCATCATATTCTTTTTGGACATTGACATATGGACTTTTGGTTCTTAGGAAAATGCTGTTGTTATTCATGCAATTGTGGGGTGGAAATGTTCTATAGGGAGGTGGTCTCGTGTGCAGGTAATTTATAAATTTGGTGTAGTTGCATCTTTATTTTTGTATTACTCCATGGCCTTTGCTCATAGGCAGTTTGTGTCTGCATAATATTGATTTTCATAGAGTTTCTCGGAATCATGAATAAGTTTCTAGTTTCAACTATCAACCCATCTCAAGGAAGAGCCTTGGGACAAGCTCCTAACTTATTAAAGTCAATGATAGATCTTCTTATATAATACAAAAATCTGATTTCAGGGAGAAGGAGACTATCTTGCAAAGCTTGGGATTACAATTCTTGGTATGTTCTTGATGATTTCTCCTATAAAAGTGTGTATATGTGTTTTGTTCTCTTCCTTCCCAAAAAAAAAAAAAAAAGAGGAAAAAGAAAGAAAAAGGACATGTAGTAAGGCTTAGAGGTAATGTTTATTATTATGCAGGCGAAGATGTTAATGTTGAAGATGAAGTAGTGGTAGTCAACAGCATTGTTCTTCCGCACAAGACTCTTAATTTAAGTGTTCAAGAGGAAATAATATTGTAACAGAGCAAGACCAAAGACAATGAGGGCTGCGATTGTCGGTAGCGCTCTTTGCTGTAATATTTCCCGCAACCATTGTTGTAAAATGCTTTTGAGTTTGTCCATCTGTATATTGACTTATTCTCAATTAAGATTAATTGAAGTTTTATTCTTTATTATGCTCAATTCTTACTAGCAAGATCACCTAAAGCATTACTTATATTTTCATAAGAAGATAATTTTGAAGAGAAGATTTTACTCTATATTATTGCTTAATAGCCCTATATATTCCGTTTTGGTCTACAAGGATTTCCTAAATAATTTTCATCTCGTGTTAGATGTACACAAGAACTTGAATCATATATGGTTTCCTTTCACCTGGCTTCTCTGCAAAAATCTCGAAAGAATGCCGACTCTGTTGCTGCTTAACCTTGTAGTTCTTGAATGGCTAAATAGGACCTCTCAATCTTTTCAGTTCACTCCACTGTCAGCCTCCAAGCTAGGTCACAGTTCATAGCTAGATAATATGTGACTTACAATTACATGCAGTTTAAAATAGAGTTCTTCGGCCAAGAATCAGGAAGTTGGACAGTATTTTGTTTTGTAGAATTTAGATTATGGATTTGAATGCTCCTGGTTCTAAGGTGGCAAAAACAAAATGAAATGAAGTGCACATATTAGACGCACGAGAAACATAAAAAAAGGCATTTGTACTTTCTTATATTATTCGACTAAACAATTTAAAACTACATGAATGGAAGAAAATGAAAATTGCTAAAAAGAAAAAAGGGGTGTATCTCGGAATAAGTAAAAGGTGAATGGTATAAAACATTACAATTCATAGTATCCCGAGGATAGCCATTTGAAGCTGATACATTGAGCATATGCGTTCAGCATCTGGCCATCTCTTTGTCAATTTGAATCTTAAATTAGATGCCTTTGTCCAGTCACGCTAACATTTTCAGTCACATGTTTAGATGCCCTTGTTCTGTTTTAAGAAAGTTGAGGCTTACAACAGGCAGGGGAAGGATTAAGAGAATAGTTGTATTGGATTCTTCCCAGCAACTTCAGAGTACCAAGATTTCCATGCTTCCATGTAGTGACCGAATAAATCTCTCAAGGCTGAAAGAAACACCCACGAGAAAACCAGTCTCTATTAGTATGATTTTCTTTGACGCAGGATAGGCTTTTAAATAAATATAAACTTCACTCAAGATTACAGTGCTCAACTATGACTGAACCCTGAAAAAGAACGTCTAAGAATAGCAAGAAGAAAAATAAGATGTCTTGTATGACTAATTTTACGTTACTCAGGAAAGGCATTTCAATAAAACGAATCTCACTCAAAAGTCTACTGCGCCCAATTGTGAGTGCAAGAGATATGCGCACTTGGAGATACTACGAATGAACTCGAGACTTCCGAAAACCTTTATTTATTTATTTTGGTAAATAAAAAGAGGTTTTAGGAAATCTTGGTAAATAAGAGTTCATTCCCAATTTCCTATGATTGAGCATGTAACTATACTCTCTTGCATAATGAATACAGAAGCTGGAACGTTAAAGTGATCATTCAGGCATACAACAGACTGTTATGATTGAATGATTACATATATGTACTGTGTGGTTAGTTTTCAGATGAATCAGAATAAAATCAGCACCCATACTTTTACTTAAGAAGTTGAATAATGCACAATTGCAAAATTTATACCTTGGTTGTGATACTGAGGACGGTAAGTTGAGGCTAGACTTTCCCAATCACAAACCCGCTTCCCCTTATTATCATGAGAAGCTTCAACTTTCGTCACATTTATCGGAGCAAATGGTCCAAACTGATAATTCTGCACATTCTGTGAAGAGCCCTTTTCCAAAACAACATCATCAATAGTTCTGGATCTCCTTTGTGTCCGCGGTTCTGTTTTCATGGCCTGATCAACACTTGCATTAATTGAGACCTTGCATCTTTTAATACTAGCATTTGTAAGCTCAGTCCCAAATGTCCTTTTCTTAGTCTCAAGAATGAGATCGTTAATCGATGAACCTTGAGCTTTTCCTTTCAGGCCCAACCATCTGAAGGCAGGCTTCCTTGTTTCTGGATGATGGGTCTGCATAATTCACAAGAACTTCATAATTGAACGTGAAAAGGCTGTGCCTGCTATTTCATAAATTGTATATACAAAAGAAAACTCACAGAAGGCTAAATTTGAAACAATAAAATGTTGGTTTACCTTCTCAATGAAATTCATGGAAGACAATACATTTGCAATATCATACAACCGTCGAACTTTAGCTGCAGAGTTATCTTAAGAAGAGAGCGTTAGTTAAGGAGTCCCTGGAGGAAACATTATTCTACTAGGAGAAAAAAATCAAAGAGAAAATTAATTACTTCTCATCATTGACGGATCATGAGCATCTCCAAGCAATATCTTTGCAGCTTCATCAAGAGAGATCATCTCCGCCTAAAAGAAAGGAAAGTAATTAAACCTAGTCCAACACAAACACACACTCAAAACTGATAGAGATGAAAGGGTTGAGATAATTCTGCATACATTGGAGCAAAGGAAGAGTTTGACAAAATTCTGTGTCAGCAATCCCAGAGATTTTTCTTTTCTGTTTTCTGCATATGATAGAATTGAATCTAAGCAAAAATCTCATAGTGGTACTAACTTAAAAAAGTAATAATTAACTTTCCAATCCAGTAACAATTTTGGGTTAGTTCCCTAAATGTAATAAAGCATGCCTACGATATTAAATAATCATAGCACAGAAAGTAACAAATATTTACCAGTTTTGGATGACCCTGAAAATTTGATAGCAGAACTCATTTTTGACTTCTCATTCTGAAATGAACTATTTGAATTGTGAGCGCTTTCGTCTTCATCATCATCTGAAACCTATGAAGCAAAAAAATGAAATGGTCACCCTGCTATTAGTGCTTGAACATGTAGCTGAAAGTGAGGTTGACATCATCAAAATAGGAGTTCCCTACAGTTGGAAGCTCTGAAATTCGACATACCTTTACTGGGACATCTTCGAATGCTGTGTAACTTTCCTTTAGACCTTCTTGCTATCAAATCATAAAAAAGGAAAATTATTTTCATTAATATTCTTTTTTTCAATTTAATGAAATGCAGTAATAATAAAAATGAACAGAGCTTAGGCTTCACTTCCATAACACAGAATTATAAAAAAAAAATTGATGTACTGACAATACCTTAAGCAACTGTAAGGTTTTAGGGATGACACCAAACCCTTTCCAAGAATACCTGTTCTTGGCCTTCTTCGCAAGAACCTGCTCGACAGTAGTAACAAACTTAAAACTTGACCTAAAATTCTCAAAGGAACAATAATCCTTGTCCTATACTCGGTAAATTCCAAAATTAGATATATATGTCAGCTCACGCAAAACTAAGTTTGAAAAATTTTATAATTCAAAATTTACGTAAAATTTTTATTTTTAATAACACTGCAGTGAAATAACATGAAGAGTATTTTTAAATAAAACTTTCATATTTTTTTTTTTAATTTTTACAAATTCAAATGATAAATAAAATTATAGAATTTGCAAATAATACTAAACTAAAAGAAGATATGAGTAATAAGTGTTAAGAAGAAAGGTTGGAATAATAGATCTTACACCAATGCTTTCCAAGACATTGACTATGTCATAGATCCGGCGTCTCTCAACACCTTCAATATCACAAATTCCTTAGAAACATATTTATAATAGACAGAATTTTTACATTGAAAATTGACAAATTATTGAGGATGTTATAAGATCGGATCCAGACCTAATCTGGCAGCAGCATCATCAAGTCCAATGGTATCCACATCATCTCGGTCATACAAGCTCAAGAAACTACATCGTCGTATCATTGAATTTTAGAAAGCGTTATATATACAGATATACATACATACATACATACATACATACACACACACATAGAGAGAGAGAGAGAGAGAGAGAGAGAGAGAGAGAGAGGTGGCACATACTTGGAGCATAAGAGACCGAGGGATTTCTGTTTGCGGCAATAGGTAGAATCTCTAGATGAAGCAGGAGGTTCTTTGGAAGTAGTAGCGGTAGTATGCGAAAATTGCGCCATTAAAACTTCGTCGAGAACACGAAGATTGTTTCAGATCTACAAAATTGAGGTATATAGTGAGCAAGAGTAGGTACCTGTACTAGAGAAAACAATAGTTGGAGAAGAGAGGAGAGGAAGAGAAAATGGAGGGAGGGATGGGAGGGGGGAGATACTCGAAGAGAGAGTTCGCCTGCGTATCTGTTTTGAAGAGAGAGAGTAGAGAGAGAGAGAAGGGGGGAAGGGACCGTTAAGAAAGGTTTGTTGAGATTGGCGGGCTTTGGAGGGATCTTCTTTCGTTTTTGTTTTTGTTTTGGGGGGTTTCGTTTTTTCGTTTTTTGAAATTTTGAATCGCGGAGTGTGAGACTACACGAGGCGCGCGCGACTTTGAAAATAAAAGGTGGTTTCCTTCTTCCTTTTATCACTCATAGCTTTACTATTAATAATCCTGGCTGCCGCTGCCAAGCATGCCTATCGCTTTACTGTAACGATTTAATTTTTACTCGCTCCCTTGCTCAAAATTACTCCTCACTCCTACACAAAAAATTAAAATAAAAAATTTATTTTATTTTTCTATTATAATGTAATATTTTCTTTTATCCCATCATTAATTAAATATTTATAACATATTTTATTTAAAAAAATTGATGTATAATTCTCAATCAAACATGTAATATTAGCATTTATCAAAAATCTAAATATAATGCTTTTTAGAAGTTGAAAAGTATAAAATTAATCTTTTTTGAGCATGTGCTACACATGCAGAGTATTAAGTTATTTAAGTAGCAGATTTGAGTAATGCTACTCAAAAGTATTAATATATTCTATCTAAATCTGTGTATATGATTTTACATGTAATATACTTATATACATAAAGTTTCTTCGGTGTTTTTATGTTTATTCTTTTTTAAGGTCATGTCGATGCATTCGTCATTTTTTATTGAAGCTTACCCAAACTTACCGGTAAATCCTTTAAATACTTATTGTCAACAAAATAACCTTAATAAGGATTATATTATGTTTACCAAAATCCCTAAAACTCTTTTGGAATTTTAACTAACGCCATGTTCTTGTTAGTTTCAGTTTATTTTTTTCAAATTTAATTTTAATAGTATTATTAATACTAATAAAATCCAGAATTTATAAACTCTGCCAAAATAAAGAGTCATATCAATCTCTGCCCACCCAAACGCCTCCGGTGGAAGATTCAAATATACAACTGATACCAGGCAATATACAAACCGTGAAACTACGGCCAAAGCCACACCACCGCACTAATTAATCCAACTGAATTTATTGTAACTTCATTACACAGTACGAATTATTTTCTAATACACACCACAAAGCAATATGCTAAATTTCCAAGTTGAATAATTGAACATAATACATGTTCTGTACTCGAAAAAGTCTGCACCAGATAATTTTACCTGTTTCCTTCTCCAATGGGCTCATTAACTACCGTGTTCGCAATCAGAAAGCTGCAATAGGAGGAAATTGCTTGCTGTTTGGAGTTGCAAAAACTGAAGTATATTTACTTAGCCTAGCAGCATCAGCTATGTACAATATCGTCTAATCATCAACTGTTTCGATCTCTCCTTATATCTGGCTTTATTCCATTTTTTATAAATCTCAGACCACTCGGTCACAAAGGCCTTTGTCAAGTTGTAAAATAGCATCATATTGAGAGAATAAGAGATGCAACCCATTATTTGTCTTTCATCAGCTCTCTTCCTCACTTCGGGCCATAAAGCTGTTATCTTTGTAACTCCCTTCAACATCTTAAGAGATTTCCATTATATCATGACTCGTGACAATAGCCAAGCATCGCTGAGAAAGCAAAACAGCACAGCAGCCACAGCTTATACAAGTACAAACCCTCTTTACCAGAACGCCGGTACAAGAAGGCAAATTTACAAGGTTCCTGACTCAAAAGACTGTCGATGAGCAATCATAATCTGAAATGGCGAGGCAGACGTCCACATCTGCTATGCAGTCTCAATATATCTTTTGCAAAGTCTTGATTGCCGGTTAACAGAAGTCCATTCAAAACTCTGTTGAAGGTAAATTTTCGGGGCAGGAACCCTCTATCAACCATTTCGATCAACAATTTTCCTGCAACCAATAGGTCATCTGCCTTCTTTCTGACAAACATTGCACTTATCAAGATATTGTACGTATCCAAATTGGGCAAGCAATTCCCACTGCCCATTCTATCAAACGCGTCCAAACCCTTCTCAATTTCCCCATCATCACAATAATACCGGATAACAACATTGTATGTCTGTACATTAGGTTCACATTCATCGTCTTTCATTCTATCCAAATATTTCATTGCCTGATCCATCTTTCCTGCATGGCACAACCCTCTAATGACCACATTGTAAGTCGTTGAATTGGGAGTATAACCCTTCCTCAACATCTCCTCAAAAACTAACGAAGCATTTTCAACACAATCTTTCTTACACAAAACTTGAATGAAAGCATTGTATGTTGCAACAGAGGGGAGTACCCCTGCTCCAATCATCTCATCAAACACCTTACGAGCCCTCTTGACCTCACCGGCCACTCCAAATCCATGAATTGATGTAGTATAAGTGACGACATCAATCTCACATTTTCTCCTTTTCATTTCCAAGAAAAACTCCCACGCCTCCTTCAATTGACCTGCTCTAAAATACCCCTTGAGCATTATATTATACGTAGTGAGACTCGGAAGCAAGCCTCTCTCCACCATCTCCCTCAAAATTTCCAATGCCCGAGGCGTTCGCTTAATCAGGCAAAACCCATTTGCAAGTATGTTATAAGTAACAGTATCAGCTCCCAATTTACCCCTAAAAACCTTAAACAAGTTATAAGCCATTTCAGCTCGTCTTGACTTACATAACACATCGAGAAAAGTATTGAAAGCTTTCAAATCCTGATGACAACCATGTTTATGCATCGACAAAAAAACATTTACAGCTCTGTCAGGCTTACCGGCAGCTACGAATCTCTCCGTAATTATTGCGAAGGTCTTGGGGTTGGGGCCAAGTCGTCGGGTCTGCATTCGGGTCACTAGGGTCCATAGAGTCTTGTATTCTCGTAACCTGGCGGCGATGTCGATGGCGTGCTCGAAGGAAGCGGCGGAGTGGGTATAGGAGGGGTGGCGATCGAGGGCGTTGAAGAATTGGAGGGCTTTGGGACCGTGATTCCATAGGCGTTTGATGATTCTGTTGACAAGGTCTGGAGTCCATTGAATTGGATGGGTATGGAGGAGCTGCGGTATAGCTTTTGGGTCGGTTTTGAGGATGAGATTAGTGATGCTTATGTCTTCCGACTGTGGTGGAGTGGTAGTGAGGTAGCGAAGTGAAGGTTTAAGAGGGGGTTTTGGTGGCGAGACGACGGAGAAATGTTGGGTGGTTGTTTTAGCAAGTCTCGTAGTGAGATGGGCTAACATTTTGATTATGAATTTCAGAGTCTAGTGATAGTAATACCTTGTATATCCTCCCAACAAGTCTCTTTCTGAAATATGACCATCGGCCATTGGTGATGGTATTGAGATTTTATGACCTTTTTCTTTATGCCACATTTATTTCCAAGAAGTAAGGAAAACTAGACTATGGTATAAGGAGTGTTTCATCTCCCGTTGTACCTCTTTAAATTATGTCACGTCTACTTATAGTTCCCTTTTTATTAATAAGAAGGCATCACGACTTGCAACAATGTAGGTAACATATAATGTTACAGAAGATCTCACATATTCTCTCTATTCTACAAAAACAACAACTTTAATAATATTTTCACTTGATAAAAAGTTTGTTTTATTGGAATTTTAATATATTATGTAATGTTAATTATTTCATAATTAAAAATTATTAAATTTTAATAATAAACTTTCACAAAAATACTAGATTAATTTTTGAAATGTTAGTTTTTTTTGGAACAGAAGGAGTATAGTATAATATAACAAGTTAATTATATTTCTTATATAAGATGATTCACAATAAAATAGTATTTTTTTTCCTTAATAATGTGAGGCTCATTTCAAATTGTATATCAAGAAATTTATAATTTTTACTTTTTGGCAAGTAAAATGGGGATGGATGTAGGTGTCTGCTCTTATTCGACTTGAACATTTAATGGTGCTCCCAATAATTATATTTTACGTCTCATTTGGCAAAACTTGCTGAAGTTAAACGATTCAAATTCTCACAACTTAAAAATCATTGTGAACGTCTAATCATTTTACCTAGAAGATAAAGTTGATAATTCACCATTTAAGTGGGGTTCGAGAACAAGTTCTAACTTTTGAATTATAATAGTTTTTAGCTTCTTAAAAAGCGACTTTTGAAAAAATAACAAAAAATTATTTTGTGTTTTTGGATTATAAGCCAATACAACAGTTGGGGTGTTATACCATATTCTAATTTACTTGATGGTAGTTCAGTGGTTTTGAACTGGAGTGCTTGGTTAGAGTTGCAGCCATCGGGCACTACACTTGAGATTATTTAGACATTCTTAATATCAATAACAGTTGGAATAAGAGTTCTTTCATGCTAGTGCCTGCCAAGAACTCCGAAAGCACATGGGTATTTCATACAAAGACTACATAATTATTCCAACAAAATAAAATCAGATTTCTTCACGATCCAAGAAGATTTTGAATTGAATTGAATTTTAAGATTTTACAATTTTAATACAAGTGAAACCAATATTGAACTTGTAGAACAGGGGATAAACAATAGTTGAGTAGAGAGCGAGCATTTTAGAGACTGATAAGCTGGAATCTTGAGCTGTCATAGATTAAGAAAGATTGTAAATCCTTCTTGTGCTCGTAACAGCTGCAGATAAATTATTATTGCAAATTGAATATAACAAATCCTTACAGAAGGTAACCAATGCGAAATTTATACAATAAAGTATAAACAAATGAATTATTTTAAGCTAATCATACCGACAAAAATATAAGATATATTTCGTTGTTCCCAAGATAGAAAGGACACAGTAAACAATAACATAAATAAACTAATTTACAAAACAAGAATATATATTACAATGAACTCAATAGCTGTTAGCCAGTTACGAAGCTCAGAAGAGACGTTAATCAAATGACAACAATAACCACCATCTGTGAAACTATCAGCAACTAACATCCACATAGAAATAGCCACAACTCTCATCCTGAATTAAAGCATAAGTTTTGACCAACTTCTGCGGATCAACTGCAAGACCTCAAAAAAAGTGACTCCCGGCCAGATTTTGTTCTCCATCATCAGGCTTCCCAAGTTTTCGCTAACAAGTTACTCGAAACTTTCTCCAAAATTAGTAGTGGCTTATACAACATAGTCACTGGGGTTTGGAGATAATCTTGGTGGCTATCCTGCACAAATGGCTGCAACAGAGGCATATTCGTCACCTTTGTCGTGCCATGGAGTCGTATTAAAAGCCATAGCAGCCACAGCTGCAAGTAGTGTACTTGTTTCCTGCATCATCTTCTATTTTGTATGCAGATATGCTATGGCTCGAGAAAGCCAGAAACATAAATCTGGTACAAGTTTTCGGCTAGACACAACAGTAGATCCCAAAAAGTTTAGGCAACAAGGTAGAGTTTTAAAGAAGTCCAAGAACTTCCCTCAACAACGTAGAGCTTTACAAAAGCCGGTCTTTGATGATGATGAGAAGGATGATCTTTATTTGCAGAAACTTGAAAGTGGGGAACTTGGCTCGTTTTCTACAAATTTGACTAATTTCTTGGGAATAAAAGAAAAGAAGCATATGAATAAACGAGATAAACCAGATTCTTTTGAGCCAAGCCTGCAAGTTCCAGTAAATGTAGTAGAACATACAGTAATGGAACCACCAAACCCCAGTCAGCAAGTTCTACAACATTCACAGCATGTGGCTCAGTTTCCTTGTTCTGTCATTCCAGTGAAAAACCCCCCAGTAAATGTAGAAGACCATACAGTAATGGAACCACCAAACCCCAGTCAGCAAGTTCTACAACATTCTCAGCATGTGGCTCAGCTTCCTTGTTCTGTCATTCCAGTGAAAAACCTCCCAGTAAATGTAGTAGACCATACAGTAATGGAACCACCAAACTCCAGCCAGCAAGTTCTACAGCATTCTCAGCCTGTGGCTCAGCTTCCTTGTTCTGTAATTCCAGTGAAACCCCTCCCGCTGCCGCCGCCGCCGCCGCCGCCGCCCCCTCCACCTCTGCCGTCATATGCTGTGAAGAAATTCACAGGACCACCTCTGCAATCAAATCCGGCAAAAAGAAACCGTCCAATGCCTCTGCATCTGCATCGAGGTGTTCTAATTTCATCATTGAAACACTCTACCGCACCAAAAGGGAAAGTTGGCACTAAAATCAAGACAGAACCTTTAACAGGCAAAAGCTCCAAAGGAGATAAGGAAGTCCAGATGAAGATGAAGCCATTACACTGGGATAAAGTTGCTGCTACTAGTGTCGATCACTCACTGGTCTGGAATGAGATCAATGGTGACTCTTTTAGGTGAATTACTGCGACTTACTATCTAATATATGTGACTGTTGAACTGTTGCTATCTGTTTCTTTCACATTTGTCTAATGAATGACACTCTTATCTACCATGTTTCTCATCAGATTTGACGATGAACTCGTTGAAGCTTTGTTTGGATACAAAGCCACAAACAAAAAATCATCGGAAACAAAAAATGTCCCATCAAGTTCAAAGAGCAGTTTGACCCCATCTGCTCAAATATTTATTCTTGATCCTTGGAGGTCTCAGAACACAGCAATTGTACTGAAATCTCTTGCAATCTCTCGCAAAGAGATCGTAGATGCCCTCTTGGAGGGCCGAGGACTTGATTCTGATACCTTAGAGAAACTAACAAAAATTTCTCCAACTCAGGAAGAAGCGGACAAAATTTTACAATTCGAAGGAAATCAAACAAAACTTGCGTATGCTGAATCTTTCCTCTATCATATCCTGGGATCTGTTCCATCAGCATTTATCCGTGTCAATGCAATGCTCTTCAGATCAAATTATGACCCAGAAGTGTTGCAACTCAAGGAATCTTTGCAAACCCTTGAATTCGGATGCAAAGAATTACGAGCTCGAGGAATTTTCTTAAAACTTCTAGAAGTCATTCTCAGAGCTGGTAATCGCATGAATGCTGGCACTGCCAGAGGGAATGCAAAAGGATTTGATCTCAGTGCTCTTCGAAAAATTTCTCATGTGAAAAGTACTGATGGGAAGACTACTCTACTTCACTTTGTTGTGGAACAAGTTGTTCGAGCTGAGGGTAAACGTTGTCTAATCAACAGAAGCCATGGGTCTGGAAGAAGAAAAACTCAAGGCCATGAAAGTAATTGTCAAGATTCAGACAGCCTAAAGGAGAAAGGAGATAGAGATAGAGAATACCTACAACTAGGTCTACCAGTTTTAGCCAGCTTAAGTACCGACTTTTCTAATGTCAAGAAAGCTGCAAGCATAGATTCTGATAGTTTGATCAACCAGTGTCCGAATCTTACATTCCGTGTCAGTGAGATTAGGCAGTTAGTGACACGTTGCGGCAACAATAAAGAAGGTGACTTTGTATATGAAATGAAGGGCTTCATAGAGGAATGTGAAGAGGAGCTTAAGGTGGTGAGAGAGGAACAAACCAGAGTTATGCAGCTTGTGAAGAGAACAACTGAATTTTACCAAGCAGGAGCTTCGAAGGACAAAGAGGCGCACCCACTTCAAATTTTTATCTTCGTGAGGGATTTCCTAGACATGGTTGATCAAGCTTGTACCGACATCACAAGGAAACTTCAGAAAAATGTAAAGGCTCTACAATTATCAGATACATCACACCCACCTACACCATCAACAAAGGTTCCATCATTGTTCCAAAACTTGCAACCATATTTTACACCAGCAAAGACTAGGTTGACTTCTTTCAGTGACTCAGAGAATGACTTCTGAGAAATTTCCCTGTTTTATCAATTTGAGAACTTGAAATTTTACTTCCACTATCTGTAGTTGATTCAATATATTCCTGTGTTGTAAAGCTGGTAATACTGACATAACATTTCCAGCACTTCCTTAAAACTTCAAAATTAGATGAGACACTAAAAAACCTGAAACATCATAATACTTGCAGTATAAACGTTAGCCATGTGTGCTCAATGTGGAAATGAGGGGCAAAATTTAGGGGGATTACAATCTTCAAGATCTTTCATTGAATTTATACACAAGTTATTAGATTATATATAATCCGCATGAAGTGGAGGTATTACTCAAATTTGAGCAGTTAAGAAATCAAATGTCGATCCATGAGGATGAATGTATTTTCGTGCTGCACTACCTCAGCATTGATTTGGTGAAACACCACTCAACTTCCTCCTTGAAAACTTAAGAGACGAAAAAAAATGAATATATCTACGTGAACACATAATTATAATGATGAGAAAGTAAAAAGGATAGGTAAACATGATCAAAGCTAAACAATTGGGGTTCTCATACAATCAAGCTTCATTACGTCGCTGTATCTAGTATCATATCTCACTATCTTTTCCCTTAACTACCTTCCACCATTGGTATCCAGCTTATCATCCTAGGCATAACAAATTTCAATCATTGTATACATGTTTTTTTCAATCAATTTACCCATTGAGCAAATGATAAGTGAGACACTTCTTTAAATCTCTGAGACAAGGCATGGAAGGTCTCCACAACCATGTAGTTGCACCTGAACTATCACATATTTCACTCTTCAATTCCAACCCTGATTCCTTCAATCAAACATAGTATGAGGGTAGCACAAATTACTTCTTTCCCGTTTCGCTCTTCTAAGTTTGTCGCACTTTTTCGAACATCGACGTTAGTATGAATTGCCCAATAATCCACACCAAATTGGCACCTACAGCGAAAGAATCTTCTGCCCTTGGACTTTATTGATGGCAATGCACAGGATTCTAAGGTAACATTCACAACTTTATGGCCATGAGTTAAACCCTGCGAATCTTACCCTCAAAAGATAGAACAACATACTTTGTGTGTGTACGTAAATGCGCACGGGCGTACTTGTGCGTGTGGGGGTGTGATATCTATGAAACCTCTTTCATTTTAACTCCAAAATAGAAGAAATTTTATGCGAAGCATATCACTAGCATTCAATCGAGTACTTTGTGTAGATTTGACTGTCTCAAATATAGCAAGAGATAAAGAAAAATATGTTCACACTAACTAAGACCAGTACTTGATAAAAGAAAATTCAGTTGGCACAAATTTTAGTTTGACAATGAAAATGATCAAATATCAAATTCAAAAATCTACCCAGCAATATAACAAAAATCATATTTTTAATTCAACCTTCATATATTGAATTTCTATACCACCTTGTCTATTCACATACCAACAAGTTCTCAACATAAAACATGCACTTTTGAGATAAGGACCAAACACAGAAATGAACAGCATAATTGCCTAATTCTACAAAATCATGACCTAGGCACATACAGCGTTGAAATCGTTCTCTAACACAAAAGACATGCAGAAGCACAAAAACTTGAACTGACAATTCAATGCAAAAAAAAAGTTTCTAGGACCTTGCGAACATGCTACAAGAACGAGCCAAACAGAATGTCGGGCTGCCTCTGCCCGAATTTGCATTTCCTTCACCGTTGACAGTGTTACACTCATACTGCTTCCTGCATCCCGGACAACGACCATCCTCCTCAAGAATCCTCTTGTGGCAGAAGAGGCAGAGCCGAAAACCACAGGAACAAGGGAGAAAACTCGAATCAGTGAAGTCTAGATCCTCACAGCATATAGGACATGAGGATGGAGCGACAACCTTACAAGCCCATGGTGTCCCTATATTACCACCATGAAAATCCAAATTTGTGGGGAAACTATACTGCTTTGATAAATTCGGCAAGCTTTGAGGGCGAAATACATCATCAGGACTCCATGCCCGGCTGTTCTCTTGCTTCGTCCTGGAGATGCCTACTCCCATTGCCGGATGAAATGCTGATTCAGGTGGAGAATTCGACTGGGTGATGCTTTCATGCTCTAGTGGTGATTCTCGATTAGAGATATGCTGCTCTTGTTTGTTATCGGCAGCCGCCAGTGCATCAGCAACAGCCTCCCAATCATCCAAGCAACCATCCTCATCTTCTTCGCTAATGTTTCCTGAATAAAACCCACAACTTCTACTGCTATTACTGCTCCTGCTGCTACTGCCACTCCCAGTAAAATTAGTTCCCGAACAGTTACCTCCCACAACACTGCCAGTATGACTGATGGGACTGTTGGAGGATGAATCTGAATCACTGTAATTGTGAATCAATCCATCATGCTCAGTGTGACTAACATCCAAAGACCCAATCGCACGGTCCCTCTCATTTCGACTAGGCACTGGGGGAGCATGGATCTCTCCATCAACATTCGCTTCCTCCTTATTACCCTTGTCCTTCACTACGCAAATCAATGAAAACAACAATCCAAGCCAAGATTAATTACGAAAACCCCGAAAACAACAAAATATTTGGCATAAACAAACAATCCACGACCTTTTGATCACAATACTCCTAAAGGCTAGAAAAAGCAGGATCTTTTACTCTTCTCAACGGTTGTTCAAGTGCCTATAATCACTATATTGCATAAAAACGAGATTACTACCAAATATAGACACACGGTATAATAAATAAACAAAAACATAAACAATTATTCATAAAGCGAGATCCTTCACATACCTTGTGAAAGCCACTGCTGACGACGAGCATCAAACTTGCACTGCTTCAATTTTGCCGACCTGTTGCCCTGAAAATCATGAAAAAAATAAAAGTAAAAATCAAACACAAACACCAGAATATTTTTAGAAGAGAATAAAACTATAACTATTAGAAAAATATAGCAAATTAGAAATGGGACACCTACCCTCTTTTTCTTATGGAAATCCTTGGCGTTAGAGGTTGAGTTGGTAACTGAATCAAAAGCCATGGATACAAAATTGAAATAGCAGAGAGAATCAAACCCTAATCCGATTGAGAAATATATTCAAAATCAGAGAATGAATATAGAGAGAGATAAATGGGTAACCGTAACTCCTCTGCGTCGAACCCTTTTTCCCACTGACTTTAAACCGTACGAACCTCTTTCACTGACTGACTCGCCATATATACCACCCGAGTTGACAATTATACCCCTTCGTTTCCCCCAAATTTCCAGTGGCGTGTACGCCGGAGAAGGCACGAAACGTCGTCGTAGAACGATAAACGTAAATCGCACGACTTCGTCCGCCGAACCTCGTTTATAGAAGGCCGCTGGGACATCCCCCTGAATTAATGGAGCCCTTTTGATAGTAATTTAAGAAAGATTTACTATTTTTGTTTGAAAATGTAAATGATTTCTACAGAAATTTCTTTTAGAAGTTATATTATCTTTATTTTGGATGTGACTGACATTTAATTAGTTTGCACTTATTGATAATAGTAACAATTGATTTTATATTTTAATACACTTCCTTTGTATTTCCAATTTTATATTGAATTACCATATCAATCAGTATAATTATCAAGAAAAAGTAGTAATTGCATATTACAGATTGCAAAGCAAGGACAAAATAATTGAATATTAAATATTGCTCACCGACTGAAGGAATTAGAAAGTCAAGAGCAATGCAATGTAATTTTTTTCCCTTTTAAGTTAGAAAAATATTAAATTATAAAGTCAATTTATAATTTATTTTCTTTTAAAGTTCATTATACAGTTTTATTCTGTTTCAATAGGAACACTTATCAATATTTGAATGCAGATTAAATAAGAACTACTCCCGTTTCAGAAATTTGGACTTTCAAAACTCAAACAAATCATAAAAGGTACCAAGCGTAATTTACTGTTATAAATAAAAACTCCCCGTTCAAAAATTTATACTTTCAAAACTCAAACAAATCATAACCTTTATAAAAAGAGTTCAGAGACAATGAGGTACCGAGCATAATTATTGTTACTGCTAAAAATCCTGGCCTGTTTGGATTAGTCTCTGTCTAAGTGTTAGATGATTCTCTATTATCTAGCATTGCCTAACACTTAAGTCCGCTTAATTATCGCCTAATTCCAACTATTCCCGTATAATATCCGTATAGGCACTAGGTCTCCCTTAAACGCTTAAATCCGCCTAACGTTTTTGCATTGCCTAACACTTAAGTCCGCTTAATTATCGCCTAATTCCAACTATTCCCGTATAATATCCGTATAGGCACTAGGTCTCCCTTAAACGCTTAAATCCGCCTAACGTTTTTTATAAGACTGAGCGTAATATAATATGATAATAACAAAATTCTTGGAGCCTTAATTTCCAAGAACTGATGGCCTCATGCAACAAGATCTTCAAAATCTCATCAAAACTGATGGCACTCATGCAATCCATTCATTCAAATTTCAAACCTTTCATATAAACCACTTGTCTAAAAGTAACTAAGAGTTCAGATAGCACCACAAAAACACAATCCCATATTTCACAAGACAAAATGTTGACACTTTATAAGAAACAGGGAGTATATAGCTGATTCTGAAATAGATAATACTATTCAGGTGGATTTCCCAGCTGCTGCCAGATGAACTTTGATCCCCATTCCAATTCCAATAGCGACAAGGACTGAGATGGCAACTGCAAATATGTATAAAAGCATGGAATTCTTCAACACTTTCATGGCGGCTTTGTCCCCCCTTGCATTGCTAACTGCCTTTTGGATCATCAGTTGTGAAGAATCGGGCAAGTAGCTGAAAAATCCCTCGAGCAAGTCCTGCCTATCTTGAAAAAGAACACAAACCTACATCAGGCGAAAAAAACATCAATAATGTTATCAGCTAAGAGACATCAGAGGGCATGCACATTCATCCACATAGTTCTAATATCAGATCTTAATTTTAGGTTTAAGAGACGAGTTAAGCAGCAGAACTCTCAAATCAAGTTCCTAATACCAGAAAGGTATATAAACCCGACTATGCCTTAGTTTAGTGAGAATAACTGTATATTCAACACACAAAGTTCAAGTTGTAGATTAATTTTCTAAATACATCTACTCGTCTTACGACTCTATATTTTGGAAGTTCTCCCTACTCTGCCATCTAGGTGTTTTTCTAACGTAATACAAATACCCCATAAGTCCAGAGTACATGTACATCATCCCAACAGAAGAAGGGAAAAATTAAAAAAGAACCAGAAAAGAGAACAGGAAAAAAAAATCCTCCCAACTTCCAGAGCCAGTCTTTCCTCTATTTGCTTTTTTTTTTTCTTTTCAAACAATTATATATAGATATCTAATAGTGCGTGTGGATGTGTGCACACGCATGCGTGTAGAGAGAGAGAGAGATTTAATAATATTTTTTAATGTAACATTAACAAGTATACTGAGAAATACACCAATGGAGCAGTAATGACCTTTTCAGTCAATTCTGAAATATTCATTTTAGCAGCCCGATAATCTTTGAGAAGTTTCAGAAAAGATACATAGCGCCCTTTGTCATGTCGGAATGCTTCCTGCAGTTGAAAACATGGATGAACTTAATTAGATACTCAGTGATCCAAAAAATTTATTCGCTAGATTCAACAACGTACCTTGATTTTGTTAACATATCTGATAGCCTCTCCAAAATCACGATTAGAATTCCAAGAGGGTGGGCAGGATATCTTGCATCCAACCGGCAAGAACTGATTAAATCCCTCAAGAAGCGCATGGTGTTTAGCGAACAGTACCTCTACCCTTGATATAAGTGCTGGGATGGTGATTCTGCACAATAAATTTAGATTATGTACTCTTCCGAAAGGAAGCTCTTAGAAAAAACTTTAAGGGAGGAAGTTTTGACGAAGTACACATTTGATCAACAACTAGATACGAAGAAAAGTCTATCCAGATTCTTGTGACAATTCTGGTCACATGATTAACCATTATCTTCAACTTACAGTGTGGCTTTGTGCAATATCTAATTGCATCCTTCATAGTCTATATTCACATGCAAAGGGTTTCCTTTTATTTTGTCACTGACAAGCATACCATGTTCTAGGTGTAAAGTGGCAGGATATATAATCCAAAAAACCTAAATATTTTAGGCTAACTAGCACACATTCTCATTTTAGTTATAACAGAAATTTTATGCTCCATTAGTTTTCACTTTTCAGCAATACCCGACATGAATTGGGAATAAGGCAGAGTTGGGTCGTAAGTTTTAGTCAAAAAGGCATCAAAAGTGAAGGCACCGCTCCAAATGTACTGTTCCAGGACAACTGGAGAATAAGAAAATGCAGGACATAAAGAACGTATCAAGCATAAAACAACCTTAAAGCCAGTTTATCAACACTTCAAACCTTGTCAAAGAAGAAAAAAAATCATTAAACCCTTGATGTAAACTAGCTCTAAATACAATGAAAGACACATCTATGATTTGAAAGCTAAGATGTATCGTATGTTCAACATGACAAACTGCAAATGAGATACTTCATATGGACAACTGTATAACGCTGAGTATGGTGGCCTTATGCAAAAAATTTGCTACAACTTGCAAAGCAGAAAACCCAGAGATAAACAGGTTAACAAATAGAAAAATAAATTCCGCATTGCACAAAATTGAGAGAAAAACATAGAATATACACGATCTTTTTAGATGAAAATTGTAAGATCCCCGTCCAGATGGTAGGGGTCTCCTCACTCCTAGATCCAGTTGTGTTTAGCTTCGACTAACTAGTAATGCCATCTAATAACCAATAACTCTGTTTAGGCACTAGGCATTTCTTTTACCGCCTAGGTCCATCTAGCACCTGTTACAATAATGCTTAAACTTAAATAATTTGGCTCAAGACTCTCGAGTTCACCTCAAAGATTAAAATTTGGAGAGTACTCTACATGATTTTTGGGGAAAAAATAGATCTTTTTACTCAACTCGCCTTTCATTCACACCAGTCCAATTCCACTTCCAAATCAACTAAATTCGAACGCTAGCAACAAGACTTGGGATCATCAAACTAATAACAAGTTAACGGCTAAAACACATCACCAAAAATAAAATTCTTAAGAGAAATTGAACCCCGTCGAACAATAGCAACAAGAATTGACACCATCAGACAATTAACGGCAGAAACAGAACAAGAAAATTAAAAAGATTAAATATAAATTGAACACCAAACCTATTAGACTTGAAATCTTTCATCATCTCCAAGAAATTACTGTATTCCTCACTGTCACCTCCAAATTCATCTTTGACAGCACGCAGAAAATTAAGGGCATCGGTTGTTGTTAATGCTGGTGCATTCGACTCCACTGCTTCGAATGATATTGTTGATTGAATCCTGTTCATAATTTATTTTTTTAAGGAAAAAAAAAATAACTTGAATACGATCGAAAGACATAAAATAAAACATAGATTACTTACGATTGATCGGACAATTGGGAATCGTCTTGAGGTTGAATAGCCATATTAGTCAGTCGGCGCAGCGAACAACAACATATGCAGAGTGCGGAGGTGTTTGAAAATTGAAGTGGCGAGTTTTAGGCCGAAAGATGGTCAAGGTGACGTAAATATAAGAACAAATTTTATATCATAATCCAATCCAAGATCGAAGAAAAACTGGATATCATAATCTAACTCAAGAAGGACTCGATATCATAATTAAATCTAATAAGGATTTGATATTATAATATAAGTCAAAAAGAACTCTGATGACCCAGATGTGTATAAATATAGGTTAGACAACACATAACCGTATATAAATATAAGTTAGACAACATATAATCAGATATGCTGTGATTTATATATAATATTTACTTATCACCACAAAATCTTCTAATGGAAATGTCCTTTTAATAATGATTTTAATTTTGCAAAATGTAGCCGCGGGTCTTGAAAGTTTGATTTTACAGTATTCAATTTCATTCTTAGGTTTGTGGAAATGATTAATATGTTTAACATGTGTTTCATATCTTATTTTAATTATACTATAATTGACTATTGACATAATTTTTAATTATAAATAATTAAAAAATTAAAACTCTAAAAAATGCGTGACAACTTTAAAACAAATGATATATCAAATAAGATAAATACTAACAAGATATCTGTGATTATATGCACATACAATATCGCCATATGATCATGTTGTATCATTGTTAATAACAAATTTACTAGAAATATTACTAGCATTTTTAATAAATGTGAAAATTCTTGAAACATCAATTAAAAGAAAATCCGAGGGAGCATAAGAAGGGTATTCAAGTTCTTACAAATTGCATTGCAACTGTTCCTTCCTCCTCATTAGCCAAAACACAAGAAGTAACCATGCGTGGTTATGGGCCTTCGGTCTTCATTACTCTGGCTCTTGTACCATGACTGTAGTGGGCTTTACAGGACTGTTGAGTGTTCAGTAGGCATGATGATAAAATATAAACCGTGCCTATCATTACTACCATTGCAAGATTGGGGCAATGGGGCTGCACAGATTTTTGAACTATGATGGAAAATAATTTGTTTGAGTTTGGAAAATCTTTTGGACTGTTTTTAAACTATATTCCATCCATTTCACAAAAAAAGTAACATTTGAATTTTGACGACTTTTAATTTTACATATTTGACTAAAATTACATGTAAAAATAATAAGTTTTTTTAATGTAAATTTGTTATGAATGTCCAATTAACAATCATATAAGAAGATTATAATGACAAATTTTGAAAAATATGACACTATAATGAAAAAATTATGCAAATGTTACTATTTTTTTAGAATAAATTTTATTTTCAAATGTTGCTTTTTTTTTTAACAGATGGAGTATCAGTTTTACATGTTTGGTACTCAAACATTTTTTACATTTTATTTGGTTATAAATACTTTTAAAAAAAGTCTGATTAAGAAATCTTGTCAAATTCATTGTTAAATCTAACAGAAAATACACTCATGTCAGTCATACACGTAATTTTTAGTCTTTGTATGGAAAAAGTTCTTCAACCGTTCCCAACAAAATGTATAAAACTGATATAGTATAAGAACAGTTAAAAAAAATTTCACGAGAAATAACGACAATTGACTATTTTATTATTTAAATATTATTATTATGTGTGGAATTCACATGAGTGTTTTTTCTGATTTGACAATATTCTTTTATTGAACATATTTTGAAGGGTATTTATACCAAATAAGATACAAAAAATATTTAAGATCCGAACGTAACATAACTGATATAATTCGAAGTGATTTTCCGTTCGAGTTAACTATTCAGGGTAAGCCTCAAATAACCAATAAAAGGGAAGTTTCTATTTACTTAGTGAAATTGTGAAAATTATTTGTATTTTTTTATTTTTCAATGTTATTATCATCCGTAGGTTTGAATTTTTAAAGAACATCTCAATATATAGGAAAAATAATATTCACTGCAACCCAAATATCAAAAATAGGCTGTAGCCAATAATCTGCAGTCGCGTATACATATAGATAGCTATAGCTAGGCCCTTTGCAAACCTTGCTTTGTATGGGCCATGATCTTGTTTTAAAATATAAATGTTAATGACTGCGAAGTTGGAAGTTAAGTTGTTTGGTTGCCATGTAAATCCACAAGAAAATAACTAAAGTCATTTTCCATTTAACGTAGGGGATTTCATCAGTGGAGCAGTAGAAAATAGAACTGCAGATCCCATTTGCTTTTTCTTACCTTTTCGCGATCAGCTTTGTTTTACCTTGAAATAATTGAAGGAAAAAACAAGGAAACTTCTTTCCGTCTTATCAGAAAATCGCTCAATGTAATTGCTCGTCACTTTGCAAAATAAATATATATTATACACAGGGAGTGATTAAGCTGTTCGATATATATACATTATCTATCTCATTCATCATGTAATTGATAAATTATCACTTTTTTAATTATTATTATTAAATGAACTAAAATCTTAACAGACACGTGACAATCAAACAAAAATATGAAGCTAAATATAACACGTTTTGGAGAGAGAGAGAGCACATCCCTTCTTCCACCAGATCCATATCTAGTGGGCAGAGTGGGCCAAATTAAGGAATAGAAGATCTGCAATGCACTACAAAGAAATCAAATATATTGGGAAATAAATGAGAAATTAACTGAAATATCCCTATCTAATTTTGTTCACATCTTCTTTTCAAGCCCAAATATAAATCTTGCTGTTCAACGGACAATAACCTCCTACCTATTATATATCCAGGTCTGGATTTTAGCGTATGTTTGTGGTTGTGGTCAAGTCTCTCCCTGTCCTCTTCCTTTGGTAGTCGGTGGTTCTCACTTCTCACCTCATTGATTTTGATTAATGGCCTCTTTTGCATATTAATCTCCAATTTAGACATTGATTACATAAAAACCTGTCCGATTAAAGTTGAGAGATTCTTGTGTAAATTACACTATTAGTATATTGAATTTTTAAAATTGAAGTTGAAACAAACATAATTAAGTTGAGAGATTCTTGTGTAAATTACACTATTAGTATATTGAATTTTTAAAATTAAAGTTGAAACAAACAGAATTTATAAACAATAGAGATATTTAGTTTTTAGTACCTATTTTAAGTTATATAGCAATTTTTAGTGATCAAATACAATTGATGATACAATAATCTTAATGGGTTATGACCTGTTTGTCGTATTTTAAATTTAAAGATTCCATATTTTGACTATATAAATTACATTAATTAAATTTATAATTTATAAATTTTAAGTTGAAATAAACAGAATGCATAATTATAAATCCGTCGAAATAAAGTTCAACTAGCAGTTCCAAACGTAAATTGGACATCTAGTTCAATTTACAAATACTACGTAGTAGTTATTTAGTATGCTGTATTTTTATAACTACTACGCATACGAGTTGAAATAAATGGGAAGTAGCTAGTCAAGTTCTTTTGACACATTATTAAATTACACGAGACACTATTTTTTAACAGTAATGAAATTGACAACTTCTTTGGGAAAGAAAAAAACAAAACTACTTTCACAGACAAGTCTACCGACATATCTTTGTTTGATAATTTTGGTTCAAGAAACATAAAATAAACATCCTCTACATAATTCATACAAACGGGGCACATGCATTTGTTCATGTACTATTTACATTTTGAAATTACAAAATTGTTATGAGTATGTTATATTATCGAAATAATAGAGTATGTAACAGGTCAATTGTATTTTTGGATGTAGTTCACTGTATTGACTTGTGCATTGATCATAATAAAATAAATTTAGATACAATCCAATTTGTAACATTTTACAAATTAGTTAGAAAAACTGAAGTTAGATCTCTTTTATGGAACAGATTGAGTAAATATATGCAAAGATAATGCCAGTGTATATTAGAGAAAATGCAATCGTTTAATTATCTTCCTTCACCTGTGCTGTCTCTTCCTTTTAATTTTAAGACTGTTATATATCTTCTGATCTAAATTTTAAAAAGAAGAAGAAATGAATTGTTATTTCCCCCCTTGGACGGATTCCAATCTTGACTGTACTAATTAAACTTACTCCTAAAATGAATAGTATATTTCCGACTTTATATCAAGAATAAAAAATTCAATTTGATTTGTAATTAATGATATATATTATTACTTACTTATGCACATCTTAACTATTTCTTGAAATCTTAAACATAGAAATATTGTTCATTTTCATTTTTTTTTGAAATTTTATCATGTTTTTTCCATTGTATCTTCTTTTTTTTTCCCCATTATATCTTTAGTATTGGAGTACATGAATAATTGAAGAGCATGAAGAGAAAGAACATTTTAAGGTGAGTTGGTACCTATAGGCCCATCCTCTCATGATAACTGATTAATTTACACACATAAGGAAAAACCATATATATTCAGCTAGTACATCGAATAAAAATAAATATTGGCCTTAATGTGCGTGTTTGTGTGCGAGTATGTGTATTATTTTCTTATTTCATAACAATAAATAAATAAACATATATATATATATATATACACACACATATGTATTTGTTTATCTTTTAAGTACTCCATAATATATGAATTAGCGAAGATCAGAAAAAAGAAAAAAACAAACCAGTTTATGATTGATCACTTGCTTGCATGTGGTGTTATGAATAAAGATGATTGATTATACATCATTGCTCACCAACTCATATATTATGACAAACAATTAGCAGTAGTAAATGTCTTTATATTCCAGGACTCCCATTTTAATAATAAGTATATTATTGACCTAATCGTAAGCTAAAATTGACAAATTTTGGATCATGATTCTAGATTTGTTTTTAATGCAGATAATTTTTCGCAGTAGTTTTCATTTTAGATTGATGAGAATATATTATTAATATATTCATGAGATTTTTGGGGAAAACGACAAATAATTAGGAGTCCATGTTAGAGAGATTTGGGTTGAATTCCCCTCCATACTCCATCATCCATACTCTAAAATCTCAACCATTAATTAGATTTTTTTTTAAAAAATTATTTGATTTTATTTGTGTTTATTTATGGTTAAATTTTGAGTATGGAGGGGCTCAACCCAGAGAGATCGAGTAGTTTATTTGGTACATCTAGAAGGAATATTTAGCATTCTATGATTTCGAATCGTAAAATTATCCGCCTAAGTCACTTTATCTCATTTAACTTTAATTAATTTTGATTAATTGTGATTAAATCTCGGTTTAAGCGTCAACATTGTTTAGAATTATATATACAATGGCCTCTTAATGACTTTGAAAACGAACTTCTCTAATCTTATTTTCTAAGTAACTCGACATTTATGAACTTTCACTTGATTACAACTATAATATATTATATATTGCATAATTGATATACATTGCCGATTGCTAATAATTAAAACATTTGAATGGATAATTATAGTTCAAGAAATTGTGAGTCCTACAAGGGGGCGCGGTGAAGTGTAAGCACTGGTTATCGGAGTATTACTTTTCTCTTCGTATACTCGTTTCTTTTTTCTTTTTGGGATTTCTTTTGGGTGCACTTCTTTTATAACTCTACCAAGGAGTTACGTTAAGTTAAGATAAGTAGATCAATCTTTATCTTATGATCATAGGTGTTAAAAAAATCTAAATAATGCATGTATAAAAGTGATACAGCAGAGTAGTAGAATTTTCTGATAATTAAAAATTTGTCATAGTTGTAATAGAAAATTTACATATAAATTTAAACAAAGATTGTTTATTAATCTGGTTGAATTGACTCGTTTAAATCTTGGCTCGATTCGGTTTATTCTGATTATTAATATGTTTTTTAATTCATTTAAGAATTTAGTCTCGATTTAAGTCATACTAAACTTAAAATTTGAGTAAATTTCGACAATTTTATTATTCGACTCGTGTTTGATTTGATTCAACTACTTAATTAAATAGATTGATTCAATTCAAAGTAGATGGACAAAGGGACCATACGGCATCTGGTAAGGCAATAAATTTAGGTTCATGCATAGAGTACAAGGAATGTCGAATATGAGGATAAGTTTATATGCATGTCCCAAACTTCCAAAGTCGTATATATCAATGTGTATGGATTGATGATGAGTTGAGCAGTACTGTAGTAGTATCTGTCTAGTGTCTTCTTCTGGTGATCATTCATCAATTTCTGAATTTGCTTAGAGATTAAAGCTATTTTTAGCATCCCATGTTAGCTTTGTCTACCTACTTATTAGTAGCACGTGGGGTAAATGTGGACTTATATGAAGGTGCTATATCCATATGCAGCTGTATTTATATACATATATAACAAATGTGCTACATTCCAATCACTTGATCTTGATTCTGCCTCTCCGTCTTACAACAAACCTTTGACCATATATAGATTCAATGTACTAGTATCCTTATTCCTACTGTATGTCTGATTTTTTTTTTCCTTTCAATTTTCGTCGAGTTATTTCGACTAATTTAAATCACATTTTGATTACACTTTTTTGGGAATTTCAAACAATATACTTTACATTTTCAAAACTCGAAACAGAGATATCTAATTAAGTAAATTCATTCCACTTCAATTGTGTACTGTATATTTGATTAACTTAGCCAAACAAAAGTCATAAAATATTAACTAGTAAGGATATGTTCGAAAATTACTTTTAACTTTTGAATTAAAAGTAATTTTTGACTTAAAAAAACTACCTTTTGAGAAGTAAGTAAGACCATACTTTGTTATTTTAGATTATAAGTTTGTAAAAAAAATATTTAAGGTATTTGGCAATACAAAGCCACTTTTAGATTGTAAACTCGAGTTCCTGAACAGACATTAAATAGATAGCTAAAAAACTGAAATAAAACCGTATATGAAGAAAATCGATATTATTAGGAGATATATAAATTTATACAGATCGTAGTCGTTCGTTAATAAAAATGGAGGGTCGAGATTAGACCAATTTAATAACCCTTTGATGACGGTTTTAGATTATGCAATTTCAGTACTGAAAATGAACTTCTGCTAACCAACTTGGTGCCGATGTTCCCAAAGCTGTACTAATTTATTGCTAATTAGCATTACTAATTTTACATTTTTTTACTTCTGAAGAATTTTGAATCTCAATGCTTGTTACTTTAAAAATTACAAACCAATTTTAAATTTTAAAATAAAATTAATATCGTGAAAGGGGTTAAATCATAAATGGCATTTTTGATGGCTTGCGGAATTAATAAGTATACTCGATACTCTCATGTGTGTATAGCTGCAATATGTACTACTCCATTGACAGTATATGTATCGATTAAGTCGGTCACGCTGGTTCTCTTTTATAATTGCAGCAATTATTACCCTCCCTCCCTCCCGCTCTCCCTCTCCCTCTCTCCCGCTCTCCCTCTCCCTCCTTGTTCCAATTAATTTGGAGCAGCTCTACAAGTATATACAGGATTTTAAAGAATGCTCTACAAGTATATACAGGATTTTAAAGAATGCTTCGTAACTTTTCCTACGATTTAGATTTCAATAAGTAAAATTTCCTATGCTCATTATATTTTCAATTGATCATGTTAAATAATATACTAATTATATATTTTTTAATACCCTAATAAATGTCGGGTTTATTTATTTCAATTCATATTTTTTCAGAGTAACTCGATTTTGTTTATCAGTAAAAATATTATTAATTAGATAATGAAATTCGTAAAATATACATATATTTATTATTTTAAAGATTGATTATCTCTTAGAATAACTGTCGTAAGTTAATGTCACACCATGAGAAAGAAAAAAGCGCACATCCAAAAAATTTAGTTGTATAATGAGAAAAAAATACCGATGAAAAAACAAAAAGGTAAATATGACACATGCATACTTGTTTGAATATAAAGTAAAATCTTGCAACCATTTTCAAAAGCAATTATGAGGAGAGCATAGTTAGCATAAACTGCAAGGTAGTAGAAAGGGAATGATTTTTACTTGAAAGGTACTTGTCAATTTGTCTTCTGTCTAACCGACAATTATATTCTTGATTATACACGGGCTAAAGTATTAAGTATTCCCAGAAGAAACAGATGCCATTTAACCATATCCCTCTTAAAAAGGAAAAAAAAAATTAAATAAAGTTTTACAAATTAAAACTATGTTTATTGTCTTTTAATATTATTTTACTTTTGAAACCACTGTCGTTAAATATTTTGGTCATAATCAACCCTACTCCACCTAAAAAGGACTCTTCTTTTTCCTTGAAGAAAAGATATGCCACCAGAAGTAATGGAATCACATAAAGTAGTTGGGAGGGATAGGTAGAGGAAAGTTGAGTTGGTTCAACAACAAACATGGAGAATTGGAGTAGAAAAATAGTAGTATAAACACAACGAAGAGGATTAAAGGTGACATATTAAAATATTGGGTAAATCTTTAAATTGACTTGAAATTATCCACGAATAATATTATCGTAATATAAATGTGAGCATTTTTGTTTGTGCAAAATCTATAAAAAGTCCACCATCTCTAATTTTTCTCTTATTAAGTTATTTAATTACTCATATTGTCAAATCTAAGTCGAATCAAAACAAATTTATATATGAAGTCTTTTCATAAAAAATATCAAATTACGTCCGATATTAAATCTCAACTTTAAGTAATTTTTAAAATTTTAAATGTATAGAGTCTCGTATATTTTAAAAGGCCATGCTACATAAAAAAACCTAGAGATTTTCTTTTTCTATGGATAAATGAAAGGGAGATAAAGCAACAAGTTAACAAAGTTCCTTCCTTGGCTCCTTCATATCGCACATAAAAGGACGGGGAAAAGAAGCAAGAAATGTGAAGAAGGAAACCACATGTCCACATCGAATACATCTGCTTCATGTGATTTTGAAGCCAATTGCTTCACGCGTTTATAGAGTATTCTTGATGTACCACTTTTGTTTAATTCTTCCCAATTACTCGCTCCTCCAAATATCGATAACTTAAGACTCCATCCGTTTCTAAAAAATAATATTTCAGAATAAAATTTGTTATAAAAAAATTATATTTACATAATTTTTTATGATGATATTATGTTTTCAAAATTTATCATTATAATCTCATTATTTTATCTTTAATTAAATGTTTATAAAAAAATTGATTTGAAAATTTTATTATTTGTACACGTAAATTCTCAATTAAACATGCAGAATCAGTATTTGTCAAAAGTCCAAGTCCAAATATATATATATATATATATATATATATATATATATATGAATGTATATACAGTTATACGCACACATGGAAAAAGATAAATAACCTATAGCTTATTTTTATAAAGTAGGTTATAGTATTTTTTTAATAATATTTCTAAAAGATTCAATACTATAGATGGATAGAACATTCAAATTATCAAAAAGATGAAAATTTATGAAATTTTTATAATTTTGTATGATGTGTATAATAATTTTTTATAATATCATAAAAATATGAAAAAAATTTATTCTACAAAACATGTTTTAACTTACACGATTAAAAAACAATAGTGTACATCATAAAAAGTTATGAAAATGTGCATGTCTCGTCTCTTTATTTTTTCTATCTATGTTGTTGAATTTTTCAAAACAAATACCCAAAAAAAACTACAACTCAAAAAGCAAAAAATAGGTTACAGCCTATTTTTAATTCTCTCTCTCTCTATATATATATATGTACACACGTATGATTGTTGTATTCTTACATGTTTTTCCCAATTTCGAATGGATATCTTTTCCTCTCAACTAAATTATCTGAAAAAAGCAACCAAAAAAAAAAAAAAACAGTCATCAAGTGAGTATTGGGAAGTGATACTCTCTCTATCTCGATCCATTTGTAACACTTTTTTTTTCTGAATATTTCATTCATTTGTAACATTTTAATTTATGAAAAAAATTATTATCTTATCTATCTAAAATACCCTTCAAATAACTATTTTATACCACATCACTTCAACTCTTTTACTTTATCACTATTTTTATTCATTTTAAATTAATTCATTTTTCACCACTCATTTTTAAGGACAATATAAATATTTTAATCAAATTCTATTTTTTTCTTAAATTTTGTAAAACGTCAAGTATTGCGAATAGTAATGAAGAGATTGAGTATTACCTTCGATATATGTCCAGCTGTTTCCACTCACGGAACTACTTCATAATGCTTACTGCAAATTTCCCGGGAGATAAAATGGGGAGTGAAAGTAAAATCAACTTGAAAAAAATGAAAATGTAAGGTAAAAAGCTTGAATGAGGCTACAGGATAAGAAAATAAATATATCTTCATTCGCGTAAAATAGTGCTTTGATGTCCTTTCCATATCTTCTGAAACGTATTATGAATTAAAAAAAGAAATGACAACAAAAGAATATTCTTTTTCTAATAAAATCTCATCTTGTTCAGAAAAATAATCATAAACGCAATAGTGATACACCATATTATTAATACGACTCACGCATAAAACGGGTATACAATAAGTATAATCAATATTTACTATCCAGAATCGAAAACTAGGGAATTTTAGATTACAAGGCTATAAAAGAAGAAAATAAACTAAAAATAAGTCTCTTAAAAAAATTTAATGGTATTAGAAAAGAAGTCCGATTTCATTGCGATAATATACACAATATTTTTTATATTAGACTATTGTGATGCGTTTGATTTAATTGAATGTAATGAATTTTATACTATTTATTGAATTATTTATGCGAAAATATATCACTTAATCATTTTTTACAAAATCATGTGTAACTTTATACTATTTATTGAATTATTTATGCGAAAATATATCACTTAATCATTTTTTACAAAATCATGTGTAACTTTAACCGTTAATGAAGTTTATCTATTTTTTTTGCAGAATTTGTAGTGGTTTAATTGGGATCAACTTGTCTGATGCATGATTAATACTAAAAAATTAACGAATGTCTAATTTTCAATTTTTTAATAAATAAAATCTACAAACTCTCTAAACTCTTAATAAATTAAAACTGCGATGTTACGATACGAAGAAACCGAATCCGGTTCATTCCAATGTTGCAACAACTCAGTAAGTCAAAATATACGGAATATGTGTTTGCTTGTAAACCATTATCTACATTAATTTAATATCCTTACAAAAGAGAAAAAAGTTACAAATATATAAATTCAAGAAATAATTAAAAATACACGATCGCAAAAAAGTAGTGAAATAATTAAATAGTAAACGTCGTCGTCCAAAGATATTCAGAAGACAAATTGAAAATTAACGGCGAAACCGTCAATTTCCGAAATCAATTCTCAAAAATCTCTCCCTCTGTCTTTATAAGAAAGAGGAGACATTGTAAACGCGTCAGAGTTCACCCTCGCTGGCGCTAAAAACACGCACGCACCGTCGCCGACATCTAACACCGGCGATGTTACCGGGAATACAACCACTACCACCGTAGCCACAACCATCACCACCGCAACTTACAAATTTCGACTAGCAATGACAGCACCCAAACACTCTACGAACCAAGCAGCCGCGTCTCGTGAATTCAAGCACAGAGTCCTCACGTGCCTCAACAAGCTTTCCGACCGCGACACTCACTCCGCCGCCGCCACTGAGCTCGAGTCCATAGCCAAGACCCTAACCCACGACTCTATTCCACCTTTCGTCTCCTCAATCACCGTTATCGACTCCTCCGACAAATCACCGGTGCGAAAACAATGCGTCCGATTAATATCTCTCCTCTCCGAATCTCACGGAAATCTTCTCTCTCCACACCTGTCCAAACTCATCTCCTCCATCATTCGCCGCCTCCGTGACTCCGACTCCGCCGTCCGCTCGGCTTGCGTAACGGCTATTAACTCAATTTCCTCCCACATTACTAAGCCCCCTTTCACATCGATCGCTAAACCTTTGGTTGATGCATTAGTGACCGAACAGGATCTAAATTCTCAGATCGGCGCGGCTTTGTGTTTAGCCGCGGCGATTGACGGATCACCGGATCCAGAACCAGTGTTTCTGAAGCGGTTGCTGCCGAGGCTGGAGAAGTTGTTGAGGTCGGAGAGTTTTAAAGCTAAGGCAGCGCTGTTGACTGTTTTTGGTTGTGTGATTTGCGCTGGTGGCGGTCTTAGTCAGCTACTGGTGAGGAATTTGGTCAAGTGTCTTGTTGATTTTGTGAGTTGTGACGATTGGGCGGCTAGAAAGGCTGCTGCGGAGGCGCTAGTGAAGTTGGCAGTGGTGGAGAGGAATGTATTGCCGGAGTACAAAGCTACCTGTCTGAAAACATTCGAGGCCAAACGATTTGATAAGGTCTGTTTTAAATTTATCTCAATCATGCAGTAGATGAATTGTTTGCATTTTGTTGGCTATATGATATGTTTACAATGTAGACAGATCTTAATAATTTTTTGTGTAAAAGGTTTAGATTACTTGCTGTTCAGTTGTATACCAATTGATCATATAATCTGATTTCGCCAAAGGAAGCATAGATATGTGAGATACCGTTAATTAACTCTTAGATATACGGGATAAGGTATATGTACTGCGGATTTATTGTCTTTTGGTAATACATAGGTGAAGGCAGTAAGGGAGACCATGAATCAGATGGTAGAAGCTTGGAGAGAAATTCCAGATGTATTAGATGAGGTCTCACCACTTCTTGAATCCCAATCTTCTTCTAAAGGTATGTGACTTTTCTTGATCCTCTTCTACTTTATCTGTCTTGACTACGAACTAATTGTCATATTAAAAAAATACTTTTTTTTGGTTTTGATCTGGTTATGAATTCAAATTTTCAGTTGTCCTAACAAGATTGTAGGTTTCGGAACGTGATTATATTTTTATAGCATGAACTCTTATGTACCAGATAGTTGATTATCTCGGTTTGTTAGTTTTCAACTGTTATTATTGATTGATATTGTAATGTACAGCAGATCCACATTTTCCTTCTAGTAATCTATATTTTCTGCTTCCCTTTTTTTGTTCAATTAACATCTTTTCTTGTTGTTTTCCTTGACCAATATTTATATTATTTCATTTTGTTAATATATTATATTTCTTGTTTGTTATGAGTAGAAATTGCTAGTGATGGACGCTATCCACCTGGCTCCAGAACTTCTCGCACAATTAGCCCCGGAGCTCCTCAAATGAGGAACAATCATAGCTTGGCTAATGGTGCCACATCCACTGCTCGTAAAATTCCAGATAATGATGACAAGAAAAAAGGTTCGGCAATGTTCAGAAAGCTTGATCGTAAGAAACCTGCTGATTTTAAAATTGAAACAACCACTCCTGTGGCTGTAGTTTCTGGGGATGTTAAGGAGAGGGATGACAAAGTATTCGATAAAGATGAGGTGAAGGAGGACAGAGTGAGAAAGTTAGAAACTAGACGGGCACTCTTCATGAAAAACTCTGATGAAAATATGCACATGTTTGATAGGTCCAGTGCTGGATCACGTGTGGTACCATATCATGACGAGGTATCAGGATCTACAACAGTAGCTAGCAATGTTCTGGATAATGTCTACCGGAATCAGAAAGAGAGTGAGGAACTATCTTTGATCCGCAAGCAACTCCTTCAAATTGAAAACCAACAGTCCAGCTTGTTAGATTTACTTCAGGTAAATTTCTTATACTTCGAAATAGGCTATTTCTTATAATTATATGCTCCTATTTCTGATTTAGGTCTTAGCACCATAAAATTATTTTGTGGTGCCTCATTAAGAAAGGGTCTGCTTTGTCACCACATACATGGTTTTGATTGTTGTATCATGAGTTTTGTACCATTAGATCTCTGCTATATTTAGCTATTCCTACATTTACAATTGTGAAGCATTTCCCCCTATTCTTCTTTGATGTAGGGATTTATTGGGACGTCACAAAATGGAATGCATTCGTTGGAATCACGCGTTCATGGCCTAGAGCTGGCGTTGGATGAGATCTCACTCGATTTGGCATTGTCTACTGGAAGGATGTCAAGTACTGCCTCTTCGGGAGCTATGTGTTGCATGCTGCCTGGTGCAGAATTTTGGCGTTCCAAGCTCCGGAGGAGAACAGAAGGTCAACACTTAACCTCAAGATTTTCTGCTTCAGGCAGAACCTCAACAGTGGCTGTTTTGCGCAACATGGCAGATAAAAATGGACTAACTAATACAATTAAATTGGAGAACCAGAGGGTCCAACTCCGGAGTGGTGGAGGCTTTGTGGTGAATCCATTGGCTGAGTTTCATAATGACTCCCAGGGAAATTCAGAGGAAGCTTCTAATAGAGTCTGAAAGCATGTTAGTTTGCGGCATGAGATGTCGTCAGCATCTCGTGCCTGACTTTTGGGTAGGTATTATTTTATATGGATGATTTCGTTCCAGTCCATCCATCTATAATTGAATTCTCATCCAAGTAAAATTCAGGAGCGCTTATACTAAAAATATTTACTTGATTCTAAATTTCTAATCTGAAAGTTGTTAGGTATTCATTTTTTCTACAAAAAATATTCAACATGACCCTGAAGTTCACAATCTGATGCCCTTTTTCTTCTTGTTTTCTGGTTTCTGGATGCTAGAACAGTAACCATTGAAAAAGATGCTGTTTTAAGTATTCTACAGCCAGAGTGCATTTAGCGAGAACTTCTAAGACATTATATTAAGCTTCTTCCTGAACAAACCAGATTCCCAACAGCATAAATTTCCTGGAAATATTAGACCATTCTCTCTTGCATCTTTTAGATTTTTTAGTAGAGGTAGCAATATTGTGATTTATGTGGCGTGTGATTGGACCAATGTGGAAGGTATGTTCATGAATCTTTCCAGTTTTCATTTATAAAAAATATTGAGAATCATGATTAGCTGCAGCAACTAAGCACTTTGCTATCATTTGTTTGTGCTTTCAGGGAAAGATGAGAAAATTGGATTGAAAGTTCAGAGTTCTTGTGTGATCAACTAAAGTTGGAGCTTGATTCTTTAGTACATAAAGGAAGGATCGGACGGCGCAGCTTAAGCTGCTATACGTAATATTAGTTTGCGCTACGCCGTCATATTGATGCAATATTATTACTGAGATCTATTTTTGTCAATCAGTTTTTGGAGGCGAGTTATCTGCTATCAGCATTTAGTTCCAACTTTTCTTATTCTTTTATTGAAGTATTAATGTGATATTTGGCTGAAGTAAAGGAATTCCCCGACCTGGTGGCAGGTGTTGTAAGAAAGAGGAATAGTTGTGTATAGAAAAGCAATTCCTCTTTCGTTTCAGTTCAGAATTCACTGGAATTTACCCGTCATTATAATGGTTGTCAATAGCTACAATTTCCGATTGAAGATATAAAAAGGTTAAATGTCATACCTGAATACGCGCCAACTTATGTATTGAATATTTGAATTTACTGAAAAGCCTTTTATGTACTCCCTCCATGTTACGTAAGTTTATAGGATGTTTTTTATACGATAAATTTTTTATTCATATTATTATTTTTTAAAAATATTTTTTTATTAATAATTCTTTTAAAAGTAAACAAAATATTTAATATATAAAAAAAATTACATGTTAAATTTATTATTTCAATTAAATTTTTTATTCATATTAATTCTTATTTAAAATATTTTTTAGAAATAATTCTTTAAAAGTAAATAAAATATTTAACATATAAAAAAATTTATTTAAATTTACGTGTAAAAAAATGAAACGACAGTTATTATAAACCGAAACAACAATTTATACATTGTTTTTTAAGTTTGAATTTGATTTTTAATTTTCAACCAGTAAAACTAAAAGTTTTATGAGGCATAAAAGATTATCTCAATATCTCAAACTTATTGCATTAAATGTTTATACTCACTCTGTTTTAAAAAATGAGTGATATTTGAAAAAAAAATTTGTTATTAAAAAAGAAAAAGTAACATTTGCATAATTTTTAAAAATTTTTTGTAATGCAATATTTTAGAAATTTGTCATTACAATCTTCTCATTTTTAATTGAACATTTATAACAAATTTAATGAAAAAAACTTATTATTTTGACATATAATTCCCAATCTTAGATGCAATTTTAATTTTTATCAAAAGTCCAAAAAAAATAACTCATTATCTTACCCTTTTTTTTCCCTTTAATCCAACTATTTTCTGATGTAAACTGAAATAAATTAATCTTAGTTGGTACAAATAGATATTGTAAGTTATATACTAGAATTAGAAACTACACAAGTTAATATCAAATAAATTTCACATAAAAGCATTCACTGTACAATTGAAAACGTATCAAAAGTTGAATTTGAAGTGTCAAATTAATACATGTTTTAGATTGGATGGAGTAATGACACAAACAGATAACACTGATAATTCAAGAGATACTTTCATTGCGAGAAGTTTACTTATATTTTCTTTTCAAAAAAATATAATATAATTCACTGTATACTCATGAAATTACAAACCAAACAAAACAGACATTAATAACCATCCACCCTCGACGTGTTGTCTGAGCTACAATTCAGACTCAAAATAAGCCGTATCTGACAGAGATGACAGCTAGATAAATACTAACAGCAATAAAAATTTTGAGCATTTAGAAACGCCGTCTCATTAACGTAATGGAAATTGCTGAGAAGTTTACATTTATATCGCACATCAAAAAATCTAAATATAACTAAAGAAGCACGCTTTACGCATTATTACCGCTGGTGCCTTCTTTTTCAATCTTCTGCAGAAACGAAAAATGATGATAAATAAGTGAACTATTTGACAACATCATTGTAACAAAAGTATGGAGAATATTGTCCGGAAAAAAAAAACAAGAAAAACGAAATAATATATGCCGTCAATGATATTGATAACACCATGAGAAGCAAACAAGCAGTAAAAGTTCTATAAGAAACCCCTATTCCATGATTTGATGTCTTTAGTGCTTGATTTGTTAAATTTCACATACAATTCAATATTCATTCATGTATCAGCAATGCCAAAGCTATAGTATAAACAAAAGTAAAAATAATGTCATGGATGGAGTAGGCTGAAGCAGCAGACCTGATTGTTTTATTAATAGAAAAGAAAACCATCCGTCATTTGACCTTTCAAGGACCACAAGAAGAAACTAAACTATTAAAATTTTAACAGGCAGAAACAAAAACTACCAATGGATACTGATTGCCGTTCTTTGCTTCTTTAGTGACATAACTGTTAATTCTGCTAAAGTAGGATAACTTTTCAACCCTACGAGAAGCAAGCAACTTAAGAAATCTAGGAAACAGAAACCAGAAGTCGTGAAACAATAGCAAATGCCACCAATAATGCTTATATGACTTGACACTTTTACCTCAAAAGACTTCTACTACTCCTCATCAGTTTTAATGGTAGAAAAATTACAAAACGATAATAGATGAAAATTTTATAGAAATACTTGGTATCAGCAGGTACCAGAATACACACCAGTTGGAGTATATATCTTTTGGAGAAGAAAACCAATATAAGATACAAAACTAATACCCAGTGAAATGTTGGTTTGCCTTCATTCCAAAGATTAC
Organism: Centella asiatica; assembly: GCA_014636745.2. NCBI lineage: Eukaryota > Viridiplantae > Streptophyta > Magnoliopsida > Apiales > Apiaceae > Centella > Centella asiatica. The sequence goes on along the minus strand of CM025784.1, from coordinate 46,940,898 downwards.
ATGGTGCTAAAGACTCGTCATATGGCCATACCTGAAGCACTCTACCTTGCATAGACTTTTTTTCTTTTTAAAATGACAAATTAGCTATGATCGACGATCCAGGGAATAGGACATTTCATACTGAATAGGAATAATTCAGAAAAGCAACACCACCCAGTTAAGTCAGCCTATCTGTTGCAAATAATATCAGACCCAATATGGCTTTATTTTCCTAGTAACATAACCTCAATCCACCATAATACATTTTCAGTCTCAAGCCCACAAAGGGAGTTATCTTATATATGGATAGTCGAAATTATTATCAGACCTTCAATTAGGCCAAACTGCGTCTAGATTAATTGTTCAGCCCCAAAGTGTTGCGCTACTAATGAGTTATGTGTTAACAAGAAGCCAAACTCTTACATAGCTTTTTATTTAATTGAAACCCATTTCCTAGGTTGACTATTATCTTTTAAAGCTTCATTTTAGATAATCATTTTTAAGCCCATTTACGTGCATCAGAACCACTTCTCCTACCTTTCTCATGTTGCCTGTTATTTAACTCACGTGTGCTTTAGGCGATTAAAACTATCTATCTGCAAACATTGGTTCAAAACGTCTTTGAAACCGAGGTTTGGATGCTAATCATGATCCATAATTTAGTGATTCATCTTTGGATTTCCAGACTGAAGACTATGAAATGAAGTGCTGCCTTGACTTGAAATCCTAGTGGTTGGGATACTAATCCCACTTATGGCAGTAATAGCACCACGTCTCATTATCAGAACATGTAGGTTTAATTTGTAGTGTTAAATCATTGAGGCCTTTAGCCCTGACCTTCTGGGGAGTTTCAAGTGATCAAAGATGATTAGCAAAGAAACTACTATTGGGATAGTGAATTGAGATTTATTCCAATTAGGACTCCTCCGCCGTCAGAGCAGTACACTGTACGCTAAACAATGATGATTTATAAGGAGTAGTTATTTTTCCTCAATTTGCTTTTCATACAACAAATATCCATCAAATATATTGGTGCCAAATTTAAACAAGGAGATCCAGAACTGTATATTTTTCCGTGACACATCTATATTAATACAATAGATACATATCATTGACCTGTAAAATCGTCACATAACGCAATTACACACACTTGGTGGAAATTATCAGCTAACTAGAATCAATCAACCCTAAAATAGAATATAAGCTCGAACTGACTTATTATTATTGTATGCGAGTGTATCAGCGGCTAGGGTTTCCATGAAAACATGGAATTGGTAAAAATGAAAAGGAGAAATTAAAGGTGGGGATGGTGATTACCGATTGGGCGTTATGCCAAGAGAGGCCACGGTAGACGTTAACGGAGAAGGTAGCGGTGAGGTAGATGGTGGCGACACCTAGCCCCGCCGTGAATGCCTTAAATGCAAAATCCCCTGCTTTGCTTGCTATTCCCATTCTCTCGTCTCTGCAATCTTCTTCTTCTTGCTCTAGTATTTTACTTGTTCGCTGCCTCCAGCTCTATATGGGGGTTTTTTCAGTATTCAGCTGCAACAGATGATCGTTTCTAACACTCCGTCTATGTTTATCACCAGAAAAGACGAAAACACATGAGCCAAAAAAGGAAAAAAGAGGTCAATTATCGCAGTTTTTGTTATAGAATTAATTGTGTACACTTGTTCTTGTATATTAAGAGAAAAAGGCAAAAAGTTTAGTTGGCATCAAATTATATTTATATGCTTTAACGTTGTTTTAACTGTATATATTAGTCGTTATAAAATGTATCGCAGTAAATTTTACTGCATATTATAATTTTTGCATTTTTCGTGTCTTTATTTTTTATTTTCTTGAGTAAAAAGTTAACTCAAAACAAAAAATAATAGCAAATCCCCCAGTGTATAACAGAAAATGGATTATTTTAGATAAAATCTCTAAATTATTCCTATTTATCTTCCACATACTAAGACTATAGCTAGATTAAATGATGTAAAGTATAAAAATATAAAATGGTAGATAATTAATTCTAACCCAGTTAAAACTTGAATAAGAAACAAAAATTAAAAGTAGATAAATGGTGCAAGTCAAAATCAAATTATGTTTTGCAGCTCTTGTTTATGGCATATTTATCTTCCTATTTTATATATTACTTGCTTTCCCTTCCATTTTACAACTCTTCAGTTAACCACTAAACGAATTATCCTTTATCATACTTATAACATTGAAATCAGAGATAAGAGATACGGAGTGTTAACAAATTTCTTAATGGTATAAAAAATAACAATGGCCGGACGGTGGTCATCACTAGCTACCTGCAAGATTCAGATTTTCAAACAAGCATGACGATACGGAGAGAAATCCGGAAAATTGTCTCAATTTCTGTGAGAACAGACCAGATGTAGAGCAAACATTTACTACATCTTCAATTTCATACAGACTTGATCAATCTATAAACGTAACGGCTACCAACTACTGCACATTGATTATCCATTAACCTTAACGGTTGCCAAAACTATTATCTGCATGAAAAAAAATGCAAACAAAGATTACTCTGCCAATAATGGCCATTCATATAAAATTCACCATTGCCGCCAATTTTAGGTAGAAGGTTTAACAACATTTTATAGTAACCAACATTTGAGAGAGAGGAGAGAGAAAGAAGTACAACAAAAGTAACAACTTGCAACTTGTAAGATGCAAACTCCATTAGTATCGTCTTTGGGACTTTTCTCTTGGGTTTGGTAGTTCAACAGGAAACACTGTCTTCCGATTTACACTGCAGAAAATTGCTATATTGCTTTCTCAAGTTCAGAGCTTTTGGTATGTAATTCAGGAATACTTGGAATTGTTTTCACCATTTCTTTCCTGACAAAGATATCAGCTGCAAAACAAATTCAAGAAAGGTATCAATGAATGGCCATGAGACAAAATCAAAAAGTACAAAATGACGATGAAGCACTTCTGATATTACCCATTAAAATAAAACCAACCAGCTATCAGTGTGATTTTAGCTCATATATACCTCTAGCAGAATGATCAATTTTTTTTCATGCAAATTCTGTCTCAGAATCAATGGCGACGCCAGAAATTGTGGGAAAGGAGGGGCTAGAATAGTATTAAGGAAAACCTTAAATGCATAATAGAAGATACTTATGCGTGAGTTTTCTGGTGTTAAGAAACTAAGCTACGAATATGTGATACTGGTACAGAACGTGTTTTACAGTCTCTTGGTGAGTTTGTTGAGCCCAAAAATATTTTAAAAAAATAAATAAATAAATTGAGCCTGCTCTATGATACTATTCCCTTTGTTCCTTTCTAATTGTCGTTCAATGTTTTTCACACTTATCAAGAAATTGTTGTCATTTGTAATTAATAATGGTAAAATTCATCCAATTGCTTCTAAAATTATGCCCAAAGAACAGTGCTTTAGGAATAAAAGAAAGATCAATTCAGGGGCATTTCTGGAAATTGATCTGTTTATTTCCCTTAGAAAACAAGGAGGTGACAAAATGAAATTTTTTTAAGAGACCTGAAAGGGCTAAATATAACAGAGGAGAAGGGGCACTAATATTATAGTAAAATTTATAATTTTCTTAAGGTCGGCCAAGACCACGAGTAAAGTATACCGTAGATCTGCTCAGAATTGAAACAACCAAACAAATACCATGAGTGAAGTCTATTCTCAGTTTAATGATCATCATATATTCATATTCATTATTGTTGTGGTGGTACTTCTTTTCACTTCTTAATCCTATATTACTGTCATTCCATATTGTAAATTCAGCTTCCTTTCCTGCGATTTTCACATATCCCCAACTCTAAGATATATTAAATAACATAAATGCAAGATGGAAATTCGAATAGTAACATAATAAACATGCTCCAGAAAAATGTCCGAGTTAGATAGATATCTTGCTACTAAGTTATCACACACATAAATATAGGAGATTTCTATGCACATAACATTTTTCTAGTGAACATTATTAAACTGATTTCCTCAAGGTAAATTACCTAGAAAACCCTGTCTAGCTAACCAATATACATTGCTGAATGCAGTCAAGGGATTGGCCCTATGGATCTATAAATACTTCCATCATGTGAGTGAGCCATCTGGCTAGCATAACATATAAGAATTATGTCACTTCTTTTTGTTAACATGTTAAGATTACTTCAAATCACAAAAGAAAGGAAATTTGTTATTGATGTAGTGAAGCGCAACTGAAAGGAGTTCTCAACTTTCTATTAACACCTTATATTTCTAATAATTCAATCTTCCCCAAATATCTCTTGAAAGAGATAAATGATTCATTACAAATGAAAGTCGTTTAAATATATCCAACTGAGGGCCTATTAGGGAATGGCTTATTAAAACTTGGAAGTAAAAAATTAGAAGTCATTTTAAGCTATGATGTTTAAGTATAAGTCCTTAACATCATTTTGATTTATAAATCAGAAATAAAGTTAGATCTATATTGGGAAGATATTTGACTAATACCAAACTTAAATTTCAGATTTCAGATTACTGAATGGAACATTACTGAGGAAATAGATTTTGGTTGAGGGTGGTGCGGGTTGGACGTGCCGGAAGAGTTGGGGTGGTGAAAGGTCAGTGGTGATGGTGGGGTGGCAGTGGCTGGTTCAAGTGGGGAGCAGTACATGAAGAAAGAGAGAAAGGTGAGGTAATATGAACTTAGTTCTTTTTAGAAATAAGAAATTCTTGTTAAAAGTCAAATTCTAAGATATAAATAAGTCATACATGAATAGTGATTAGTGAATTAGTCAAAAATGACTTGAAATCAGTTTCCTAACTTAAAGGTCATTCATGAACAGCCCAGTAACTAATATGCAGAGAAATATCTATCTGGCTTAAATGGATCTATGTAAATTAGAAGTGAAGATGCAAAGTTTCTACCCACGTAATCAATTTTCAGACTGAATGCCTATAACTAAGCTTGTCTCCCCAAAAACAATGATGATTATTTCCCCAAAAATATAAATGATGACCCACTTTTGAGCTTGTTTGTTGCACATAACTTATTTGTTTAAGGATACAAAAGTATGGCTAAATCGATATTCTTTTGGGAAGCCGCTCTGGGACTCCAGGTTGAGAAGCTAGGGAAGTTATACAAAACGAGAGAAGATATAAGGTCATTCCTGGAGCTGTATGAGATTTGCACACTATAAATTTGTCAACCAGAGGACTTCTCTTCAATAAAGGCAGGTGGTTGTAAAGCATCAACTCGGGTCAGTATTAGTGGGTCTGACAAGTGTAGTTTAAAAGGATTATTCCCCAAACCCGATTGTTCAATAACCCAAAGCATCTGTATAGACAGAAAGGCCACCATTCAACCTAGGTAATATACGACAAATATTTTCCAATCTCAATCATGAGACAACTTGGCTCAAAAAGAGAAGAAAAATATTAGGGAATTAGAGAAACTAGAAGGGCTAACCTGACGAGCAACCTGTGCCAACCGCCTACTTTCCCGAGATGATTCTGTTACTAAGCAAGTTTTCTCTGGATCTGCAGAACCATGTTCTTTTTCCTCCGTCTTACCTTTTGCAGGGCTATTTTCATGCGAGACATTTCCATCAGAGTTCGTAGAAGTTTCTCTTTTCCGCTTCCTTTGGAATGTGTATTTTATAGCTCTATGATCCACAAGTTGAGAAGAACCTTCATTTGATGTACCAGAGGCTTTGCATTTAGAGTGTAATATTGACTCATCAACTTTCTCAAGTTCTCTTTCAGAAACATGAATGTGAAAACTTTCTAGGGATCCGCCTTCTTGTCCCGTAGGCACTAAGATATCAGTTGAAGCCTCAATCTTTGATCTTAAAATTTCAGCACTACATCCTTTAATGTCTGTGCTTTCGGTGGTTTCTGCACACTTCATATGTGTGTTCATAGCACTTACACCTGAGGATAGCTTTTGGACTACAACAATAGGATCTTCTTCAGGCTGAGAACCATCTTTCACTGAGTTTAGACTAGTATTTAGAAATGAAATTCCAGGAGTTTGGGCTGTCTTTATGAATTGATTTGATTTGCATGAGGTGCTTCTATTTTTCCTGTACATAGTGTTCCTGTTCCCTTTTCTACGAGAAGACTTTCTACCCCGAACTTTGTTCCAGCTGCTAGGCCTGCTATCTTCCAGCACTGCTTCTTTCTTCTCAGTACATATCATGTCAACCTCATCAGTTGGCAATGGACAGGTACTATTAGCTTCTTCTTCACCATTAACCTTTTTGTCATGGTTTCCATCATCAGCTTTTCTTGAAAGACACAATTCGCTATCCACGAGCTGCCCTTCACATGCTCGAATTCTTTGGGTGCATCCATTTCTGTAAAATTCATGCTCCTTGCTTCTCAATATTATAGAGGGTAGTTCAGGCTTGGTACCATAGGAATTCCTCATACGAAGAAGTGCAAGAGAGTCGTATGGATGAGGATGTATAACAGATTGAGAAGCATATTGTCCATTCTCCTCCAATGCTTCTTCTGGAGTAACAGTATCATGTGGATTTTCGTACTGTACGCTGCTAGCTACTCTCTCCAGTTTATCCTGCACACATCTCAACTCTTCTCTGAGGTCATTTACTATATCCTCCGCTTCCTGAAGCTGTGCTTCAAGTTCTTCAATCTTTCCCTGTTGACTTCGAGATATCAACTCTGCTTCACTGAGCTGCATATATATCGCAATTTGACATAGCTGTAAAATTGCACTCACTAAAGGATGTAGCAACAGCAAGAACATCAATAAAGAGCGGAATAAACTTGAACTTCCAAAGTCCAATATCTATGTTCAACTTTTGTTAGTTGACTTTTAGATAAATATGTAGCGGGTATAACAAGACTAAATGGTTTTCAAAAAACAATCATACGTTGAATATGTAATGTGACAAATAAACAGACTAGTACACTACCAAGCATCTAATCCAGAAGAATCGGTTCTTGAAAACTAGTGTATGCATAAGTTTCATAAAACCATCTCAACTTTGAGGTGCTAACTTCAGAATCAACCTGTCTTACTTTTGTCAAAGGTTATTTCCAAAATCAAGCCCCAAAAAGAAATTGAAACCAACCCCTAGAAAGAAAACACATGTATTAACATAAGTAAAGAACATGAACAAATAAATTATTAATTCATTAGGCAAGTCAAATGTAGAAAACAAAGTTTTACTGTTTATGAAGCAGATAACCTGTTGAGAATAGTAGCACATAACTCACTCAACTCAGAGGAATGAATAGACAATAATCTGCATAGCTCTAAATATTCAAAAACCTATGGAACTGTAACAAAAAAACAAATTACGAATGAAATTGGAAGCAAACATCTTTGAACTTTGATGCGGTATCATCTTTAAGTATAATGGCTACTAAGCTAAACCTACTCATATCACCATACAATAACAACATATCTCTATAAACCCATCCAAAGCAACAAGAAAACTCAAGAACCAATAACAAGACTTAAACATCCACACCTTGTAGCCCTTCGTCAAATAATAAAAAATAAAAAACAAGATAAAATTAGAACTTCCCGTTGTGATAACATATTCTCAAAGTTTGCTCATTTCTTAAAAAATTGAGTCATAAAGTCCACTGTCTGAAAACAACTTCACAGAAAACCTACTGCATTTGAGTCATGAACACTACAAGTAACACCAACAAGAATTCAAAAATTTTGTAATTGTATAGGGAAAGAAGCAAATTTTCAGTGAATCACGTAAGCTATTACCCATCAAATTTTCTTTTTGCCAAATCAATCAACGATAATACTTTATTGATACCATCATTAACTATATCGCAAAATTTTCCACAAGGCAGAAGCTTGGAGAGACGAGCCGCGGTAACAAATTACATGTCTATACAACTTATAATTCGAATTTATATATACATGGAGAGTATCAATCGCAAAAAAATCAAAATCAAACCAATCAAAACACTAAAACAGAACCCATTAGATATTTAAAGAGTAAAGAACAATTATACCTTAGCATCCATCATCTTTTTGAGTCGAAGCATCATCTGAACCGCCTCTTCCTTTGCTACAGCCAGTTCGTGCTGAAACCGAAGACCTTTTCTCTCCGAAACCATTATTCTTGCAGCTGCTTCTTTAGAAGTATTCAAGATTATATCGGCATAAGCCTTCTTCAACGCTAGTAATCTCTGAAAACACAAAAGGGAAAAAAGATTAAGATCAACCCACCAAAAGATCAAATCAAACTCACATATAAACGCGATTACACACCAATGGAGTTTACAGAGATAAGATCAAAAGCGACCCCAATCGAAAACTAAAAAAATTCCCAAATAAAAAAAAACCGTTAAAAAATAATCGGGTGGGTAGTTGGTGGCGGTGATGTTGGTGGTTAGGGCGGTTGCTCCGCCGTGAAATGGGGTTGGTTTATGGAAAGATTCCGGTAATGGGTGGGGGATTTTACCTCGTCGGAGTCCATTTTGAGATTCCTTAAAGCGTCGAATGATGTTTTTAGTTGGGAACGAAGTGGGGGGAGAGAGGGGGAGAGAGAGAGAGAGACTGAGAAAGTTGAGGTAGTTTTTCTCTTCTTAGGAGCAAGCTGTCTGTTATGAACCGAAAATTCTGAGGTTCTTGTTACGAAATTACCCTAGATTTTAAGTTATAATTACGAGACGACCATTGTGTGTGACATTGGTGCGGTTTAATATTTTTTGGGCTTTCCGTTTTCCCTCTGAGCGCGCGCCATGACTAGTTGGTCCCACTGATGGATGACGTGGCTCGATGCATGCAGGACTTTTTATGAGCAATAGTACAATAGCTGTATTCTGCTAACCTTTTACTTTTTGGACTTTTTTTGCCAAATTAATTCCAAAAAATAAAGTAAAAATAATACCCAGCTTTTCTTTTCAAGTTTGTGATATTTTGAGCAAGTATTCATTTCTTTGTAGCTTCTTGTATATGCACCTAAAAAAAGGTCGTACATTTTAGTGGTAAAAATTGTCAATTCAACTAAAAAAATTAAGTTAAATAACTAGTAAAAAATTCATATCTTAATTACAAAACCATCTCTTCAAATATTTGCCTAGTGATAAAATTTTATTCGTGGATGAAGTGACTTTTAAAATTAATAGAGTTCATTTAGTACTCCTTTAAATAATTTTATCATAAAAATATTTGAATTTGTTGAAGAAAATATTTGTCTAATTAAATTGGTTAATACCAATAAGCGTTTTAATTATGTTAATTATATTGAGAGTTTAAGATTTATCGAATGTCAAGTCATCCTTATTCATTGATGGTTTGTAAGTTTATCATTTTGAATCTTTACTTCACTCAGACATTAAGTCATTTTTATATCATTATTGAACATTTAATAGTCGTCTAACATTTTTCATTAAGACTATTACATAAATTTTATATCCTTATTTTTGATAAATCGTCTAAAACATAAAGGAAATTGTAGAAAAGAAAATGTAATATAGAAGAACAATGGAACATAATATGCTAAAAGTATCTTGGACGAGAATATATAAATATGAAATACTGAAGATTGTATTATTTATTAAGAATTATATCGTAGTCAAGTAGAAGACAATTTAATAATATATAACACTTGTACTAAATATTGATCGCATAATTAATGCTACCTGATTTCTGATTTATACGACGTGAACACAATAAATCTCGATATATTGCAACTCGTTTAATTTTTTGTTTCACAATATATATATATATATGAAGCTTAAAATATTATTCTTAAAAGAAATCATCAATTTATGATGAAACTTTAAGGAGTAACGAATATTGTTACTTATTTTCAGATAAGTTTTTGTTATTTCCATGGAGTTTTACGTTAACTTTTTCTTTATTATAAATAATATAAATATCTCATTAAAAAAAGAAAGGAATCTGCGTAATAAAATAATAAAAATATTAACAAAAATAATTTAGTTTTTGTTTGGTGATTGTATCCGAATAATTGAGGACCAAATATAATTGTACATACTCATCTTGACTTGGTGACAAGTTCACACCTAGTGCTTGGTTTGGAACTACACGATTTTTTTTCTTCTAAAGTTTAGGTTACAATAAAAATAATTTTGAGTTGTTTTTTTGTTACTTTTATTTTAAATTAGGTTTGTATATTGTATTGATAACTTCGAATGCAACACACATTTTGAGAAAGAAATGTTTGCAAAGTAATTGGCTAATAAAATTATTAGCGAGTTTGGTAATTCTCGTTTAATTGTTATTTCACATGACATTAGGTTGTATTTGTTTGACAATTTGAGTGGAAGAGTTTTTTATTGTTATTGTAGGTGGTGTTAAGCTGTTGTTTCCTTATTAATAAAAAAAAATTTAATTGAATTATCATCGGCTTTAATAAGTAAAATTTTATTTATTTTTAAAATTTGAATTTAAAAGTTAAATCTTGACTTTAGTCACGAAAAGGCCTCTTACTCAATTTACCGTCTTGTTTATGTGTTTTTTAAGCGCCAAAATTTCGTCCGTTATCCACAATTCTGAAAGGTTGAAGAAAACCACCGAGCTTTCCATTTCTGCTCAGCTTTCTATCTGTCTTTCCCAATCTACTCCGACCAATCCTTCTTCTTCGTCACTTTCATCTCCCAAAACCCTGAATAAACCCTGAAGCTGCCAACACTCAATTCACATCCTCATGCTCACCTGAAACCTCCCCAATGACCAAAATGACCCTCACTCATCACTCTCTTTCCCCTATCTTCTTCCCCACTAAAACCCTCTCTAACCCTCACCACTTCCCTCTCTTCCCCACTAAGAAACCCAATTTCTGCTCCGGCGACCGGAGACTATCTATCTCCGCCCTCACCACCGCCAATCTTCGAGCAAAAACACGTGGAGAGCTCGTCCTCGGAAACCCATCCGTCACCGTCGAAAAGGGTAAGTATAGCTACGATGTTGAAACCCTAATTAATAAGCTCTCCAGTCTTCCCCCAAGGGGAAGCATCGCTCGCTGTCTCGACGCCTTCCGAAACAAACTAAGCCTCACAGATTTTGCTCTCGTCTTCAAGGAATTCGCCCACCGTGGCGACTGGCAGCGATCCCTCCGTCTCTTCAAATACATGCAGCGCCAGATCTGGTGCAAGCCCAATGAACACATCTACACCATCATGATCGGCGTTTTAGGTCGTGAAGGCCTTTTGGACAAATGCGCCGAGGTGTTCGACGAAATGCCTAGCCAAGGCGTGTCCCGCAGCGTCTTCTCTTACACTTCAATTATCAACGCCTATGGCCGTAACGGCCAGTACGAGACTTCGCTAGAACTTTTGAACCGGATGAAGAGAGAGAAAATATCGCCCAACATTTTGACTTACAATACTATTATAAATTCTTGTGCCAGAGGTGGGTATCATTGGGAGGGATTGCTGGGATTGTTTGCGGAAATGCGGCACGAGGGTATCCAGCCTGATCTTGTTACTTATAATACTTTGCTTAGTGCTTGTGCTAATAGGTGTTTAGGCGATGAAGCTGAAATGGTGTTTAGGACTATGAATGATGGTGGGATTGTGCCTGATATTACTACTTACGGTTATCTAGTTGAGACTTTTGGTAAATTGGGTAAGCTTGAAAAGGTTTCTGAGCTTCTTAGGGAGATGGAGTCTAGTGGGAACTTGCCTGATGTAACGTCCTATAACGTGTTACTGGAGGCCTATGCAGATTTGGGATCAATTCAGGAGGCAATGGGTGTGTTTAAGCAAATGCAGGCTGCTGGATGCATGCCTAATGCTGGGACTTACAGTACTTTGTTGAATTTGTATGGAAAGAATGGGAGGTATGACGAGGTTCGTGAGCTTTTTCTTGACATGAAAGTGAGCAATACGGAGCCGGATGCGGCTACCTACAATATTCTCATAGAGGTCTTTGGAGAAGGTGGCTATTATAAGGAAGTGGTGACTTTGTTCCATGATATGGCAGAGGAGAATGTTGAGCCAGATATGGAGACTTATGAGGGGTTGATTTTTGCTTGTGGGAAGGGAGGGCTTTATGAAGATGCCAATAAAATTTTACTTCATATGAATGAGAAAGGATTGGTTCCTAGTTCAAAGGCTTATACTGGAGTAATTGAAGCTTATGGTCAGGCTGCATTATATGAGGAAGCTATTGTTGCTTTCAATACAATGAATGAAGTGGGAGGCAAGCCTACTCTTGACACTTTTAACTCTTTAATTCATTTGTTTGCAAGAGGGGGACTTTACAAGGAGTCTGAAGCAATCTTTTTTAAGATGGGTGAGAGTGGTGTTGCTCGGAATAGTGATTCATTTAATGGTGTTATTGAAGGATTTAGACAAGGAGGACAATTTGAAGCAGCGATAAAAGCATATGTTGAGATGGAAAAGGCAAGATGTGTTCCCGATGAACGCACCCTTGAGGCAGTTTTGAGCGTTTACTGCTTTGCAGGCCTTGTTGATGAGAGTGAGGAGCAGTTTCAGGAAATCAAAGAATCTGGCATATTGCCCAGTGTAATGTGTTATTGCATGATGCTGGCCATTTACGCTAAAAGTGACAGGTCAGTGTCATTTTGGCGATAACGTATCAATAGTATCTGCAATAATCTCTGTTTTGTTTTTACTTGTGTCCACACGTATCAGTCTATAATCGCATTTACTATATCTTGAGGTAGGAGAGACATGAAATGTATTCGTTCTCTTGTTGAAACTAATAAGGTTTTCCTATATTTTCACTTACAAGCAAACCTAAGCATAAGGTTTACTTTTCGAAAATGTCAGAAAAGTGAGTTCAGTCTTTTTGTTCAGGAGTCGGGTATGAAGCATATGGGTAACTAGATCTACTAAGATTCATCCGGCAAAGATACTTATTAACATTCAAAGTTTATTCTCTAGATTGACTGGGTAAAAACCAATATAAATTGGGTTATTCTAAACTGGACAGTCTGACAAATAGAATCGGAAATCATATTAGGAAACACTCCAATTCTCTCAGGTATTCTAATCACTGCAATCATCTGACTACTACGGGTGCTAACATTCTTATTGATTATTATTCCTTTTTGAAGCCGCACATAGTAAGTTCTAACTTCCTACAATAATTAGGTTCCTCCCCAACTACGGATGTACTACAAACTATTTTTCTAAGAGAAATGGAAGGTAGCAGGTAGGGACAAACTCAGAAACTGCAAGCATACTTGTAAATTTTGATTTGGGTACATGAATACCTTTGCTTACTAGAAAATCAGGATCGTATCGTGTTTTGCTGTAAAACCACTGTTCTGTTTGTCCAATTTTTATACGTAGTAGAGTTTTGCTGTTAAGTATTATACCTGTTTGTCCAACACCCACATATTCCTGTCCGAGCTTCAATGTTTTGGCACGAATACGTCAATGCAAAGTGAAGAGGTCATGTAACATAGCCTGATCATAAGTGGCAGTCATTGCTTTTTTTCAAACCAATCCTTTGCTTGTGTCGCCTTATATATGATGAAGAATAACAATCTATAATATCTTTCCAGCTAGTCAGAAGTCAGCAAATTCTGTAAATCTCAACAATAAAAGTTTGTCTCCTCTTCTGCATATGAAGAAGAAAACAGTCTATAAAACTTTTCCAGCCATTCGGCAAATTTTATAAATTGTGGCATTTTAAACTTGTCTATAGAATTTCAACAATTTTCATGCTTACAAGTTATTTGCAGTTGCTGAATGCTTACCGGTGACTATCATGAAGCTTTCACCAGTTTTTATCAATTAAAATTTAGATTATGCAAACTCACATCCTTCTGTACAGGAAAAAAAGAACTACTAGTTTTATAGAATCATGAACCTTTTGGAGTTGCTCTATTATAATGGACATATAAACTACTAGGTTTAATTGTAATTTGGGTCATTTACATCAACATGCCTTTTTCTCTTGTGCTCAGATCATGGTTCCTTATTTCAGGTGGGAGAATGTGCATGTGTTGTTGGATGAGATGCTAGCACATAAGGTATCAAATGCCCATCAGGTGATTGGGCAGATGATAAAAGGAGATTACGATGCTAATTCTAATTGGCAGATGGTAGAATATGTGTTTGACAAGCTTAAAACTGAAGGCTGTGGTTTGGGGTTGAGGTTCTACAACACACTTTTGGAAGCACTGTGGTGGCTGGGCCAGAAGGAAAGAGCTTCAAGAGTGCTCACCGAAGCGACAAAGCGAGGGCTCTTTCCTGAACTTTTCCGTATCAACAAACTTGTCTGGTCCGTAGATGTACACAGGTAGTGCTGCATGTTTTCCATATAACTTTTCCCTCTCTCTCTCACGGCCCCCAAAATCCCACAAAATCTTTGGGTACTGTCAATAAATGACAAACAATAAAATATTATCCAAGCATAAATAACAGTGACTAAGAGAAATTTAGTCTCTATTACATTATCCAAAATTAATTCTAACCGCGTGGGCCCACATAGGCCTTACAATCCAAATATAAATCTTATATCGTCACACTTCCTCGGAAGGTGATCCACAAAAGGGCAAGGAGGAAGCATTCTTTACGGCATTTTATCTTTACCTTTGTATGACATCTCAGGTTTCTCGCCATAACCTGTAAAACATTTAATAGTAACAATATGTGCGATTTATGCACACAAGTATATAATCATGTAAGGGTGAGCCTTGAAAAGGGATAAATCTCTAGGGCTCAAGTGTTTGTCAGGTTTGGCGAAACCATGCCGACACCTCGAGAATACATTGAAAGAAAATAACTTTTAGTGTTTTTGAGTGATAATGAGAGATTTGACCTTTACTTGAAAGAATAATGGAATAAATCACATGTGCCTTATAATCAAATTTGTTTGGCACACGTGCCCTGAGGAACTCGTATCAAACAACATATTAGTTGGTCAGCCTGACCATCGTCAATGCAGAAATGTTTCATCTGCAAGGGTTCGGTTATCGATACCTCAGTTTCTGACCCCTATAAAATTCTAGGTCCGAGATGTCAAGAAGATGTATTCCACTAGCCTTTAGTTACCCACACAGATATACTTTACAAATATGGGGCTTGAAAATAAGTTTCTAAATCCGTATGAGATTACTTTGGCGTGTTAGCGAATTTGAATAACTAACAACCGCTCAAAGAAACACTTGATTTTAGTACAACATTTTCACGTATATCGGATCGAGGGATCGTACGTTAGTTATCTTTGAAGAAATTGAAGCATGGTATTGATATAATGATTTTTTGTATAAACTACGTATATCGAAAAAATGATAATATGTATTACTTGAAGGAAAGTAGAGTGAGTATGTACTTGCGTTTGTCCTTAGTTAAGCTTAAATTAATTCATTGGCGGAGTGAATGAACTCTATAAAACATGTATATTTGTATAACATGAGAAGAAATCATGACTTAATTACAACATGAGGATGCACGTGCGAAGTGTTTGTAAAATTTTTAAGTCTGTGATCGACTAATTGAGTTGTCGTTTTGTTGAATTGGGATTCAATTGAGACCGAATCAGAATCCGAAGAAATTTTTCGGACTGATATACGTCATTTGGAGGCTCCAAATAATTTATTTCATGGTTGTTCCTTAATTAAATAATTTATAATTTAATCATCTTAATTAGGAAAATTAATTCTTTCTTAATTAAATGGTTCACTTATATGTAAAAAATAATTATTCTTAATTTATTCGTTTATAATTAAGGTTGTATTCCTTCAAAATTTCGGATTGGGCTTTGAGGAATGGACAATGGCACATATACAGTTGGGATTTAAAAAGATGTCTACTTGCCATTGTTAACAAAATGTGGGCCGTTACTCTTGCATAGTATCTGAATTGGGCTTGCCAAGGTTAAGTCCTTGAGAAGATTCAAGTGGAACATGACAAAAAGGGAGAAAGGCTAGGCTGGTTCGGTGCATGGGCTGTCCGGGTCAACTCATGGGGTCAACCCAACCCGTGAGTTGACCTGGACAGCCCATACACCGAACCAGACAGTCCATGGGTCAACCCGACCCATGAGTTGACCCATCTTCTCACTTTCTGCAGGTTAGGGTTTCAGCGGGGAGGAAGGAGGCAGCAGCTTGTCAGCAGCGGCTGCCACGCCACTGCCGTCCTTTGACACATGGACCCACAGGCTGCGTTTGATTATGATTCCACCACCGTGGAATTTGCCATAGGCGATTACACCTCTACCCACGTCGCCACCTTCAGAATCGCAAGGAATCGAGGGGAGAGAGGCTGCCATCGTTGGGGACCTCCACGGTTGCCAGCGGAAGCTCAGCCGTGGTCAATCTTGGCCATTCTTTTGCCGTTACATGCGATTGAACATGGGGATGAAGCTCGTGGCTTCCAGAAACTCCTCGCAGCCATCAAATTAAACTTTTAACAACTATAAAGCAAGAAATCTAAGAACTTGTTCGGGTATATATAAACCTTTGGCTGAATGTAGTATACACCGAAATACTCCATCGTTTTGTAAATTAAAAGAGGTAAAACGTAAGTTTAAGTGCATAAACGAAATCTTAAACACGACTTACTTAAACATGTGCACGTTAGGCCAGATTCGAGGGAATCCGAACTGGGGTTCTTATTGTTTCTTGAATGTTCATCATTATTTCTTGAATATTCCTTTTTTTTCCATTAAAAAATTCATTATCTATCAGTCTACAGATGCTATGCACGTTCATTATATATGAATTTTATAGTGAAATATTTACTCTATACAATGGTAATAATCGAAATAACAATACTTGTTGTAATAAAAGGCCAGTGTTACCATTTTAAAGCTTTAAATGAGAATAAATGCTCGATTCTTCAATAAATGTTTGCAATGATTTAGATGTGTTTGGTGAGTAAAAATCAGCTGGAGATTAATGAGAGGCTAGGGTTTTGATTATGGAGTTAATGATATATTTATATCACTAGAAATCCATTCTTGGCCATTTGATCACTTTAAGTGAAAGTTTACCAAGATTGGGAAAAAGAGAATTCCCTTGTTTTTCCATTTTTAGTTGTGCTGGAAATTTGATGTTAAAAGTTGTTTTTGTTTTATTTATTAATCATTAAATGACTTGTTATTGATCTACATTGAGTTTCTTGCATTTTCCGGAAAGTTTGCTTACACCAGTGGAACATACGTTTGATTGTGAAGTTTTCATAATGTTCAGACGTCACGAATTATGGAATGTCATTCTTGTCATGCAATCTTGTTAGTTGGACACGTGTCTTGTTTTGCATGATCGCACTTGTACGCAAATTGAAATATTTGTTGGACATCGAAATGAAATGGAATTTCCTAAATATCGAAATAGTTATTTAAATACATTTATTTGAATTTCTGGGTTCTCACTCTCTCTCTGGATGTATATAAGTGAAAAACAGAAAAGAAATCATCTCTCTGAGTACAGGTTATTCATTTGGTCCTCATTTGCAGGATGTGGCCAGGTGGTGCATGCACAGCAATATCAGTTTGGCTGAATAATATGCACAACTTATTATCAAGTGGGGAGGATCTTCCTCAACTGGCAACTGTTGTCGTTGTGTAAGTTCTTCCCTCTTTTCAAGTGTTGCAATTGCTCAATTCCCTCTCTCTCTCTCTCTCACACACACACTCACACACTCACACAGCTCCCACCCCAACAGTAAAAGAATTGGTGTCCAGGTGCCAGTGATGGCTGATTGGAATAGTTTTTCTGTAATTGACCTGGTAAGGACAAGGCATAAATTTGAATTTGACTCTATATGGACATTAGCAATCTTGGAGTTTTAAGCCCATCCTTTGGTTTCAGCTTAAAATACACATAATTAGGGACATTTATGGACAAATATATATAATTGATTGTGCTAAGGCTTCTTGGGCTTTAATTGATATTAAATAAACGACCAGATAGGAATCTTATCTAATTAAACATACTTGAGAAGACAAATAAGAGGCAGCTAAAGGAGAGAAGTTAGGAATATATTACCCAGGGACAATGATGGGAAAAGAAAAAAGGCCTTTCTCAATAGTCTACACCAAAAATTTGCTCCAATTTGCTCTCCCACTATATACTAGAGAATATGTATATAATGTATATATGTATATCAATGAGTTATTTGGAATTTCAACTAAAACTGCTTTTCTAGTAGCCTAAACTATGTTTAAGCTACTTTAGGTCCTCTTATTCAGTGCATGATTTTTTCTTTGAGTTGGCAAATGTGCATATTCTGTGCATCGCAGCATGTATTACAGAGAAATTGGAAGTCAGGCATAGTAGACTTGTTTATTGCCTAATGTTATGCTGTACAAAATGATAGACTTTAGTGGAACTTCTGTAATTTTGTTTTTTGTTGCCATTTTTGGGTATGAGCTTACCACTGTAGACTGCTGATGGCTAGGCAGTTAATTATTTTTAATATATGGTTATTCATTCATTGTTTTAAAGCAGGCGGGGGCATATGGAGAAGAGCTCAATAACACGAGATTTTCCAATTGCAAAGACTGCCTATTCTTTTCTGAAGGATAATGTTTCATCCTCCTTTGTTTTTCCTGGATGGAACAAGGGCCGAATTGTCTGTCAGAGGCAGCAGCTTAAGCGAATACTATCCGACAGAGAACCGTCTTCAAAAGGTGCCAAAGCCGAAGATATAATCACTTTAAGCAACACGCCTTTGCCTCTGGAAAGAAGAACATCGCCCCTAAGTAATGCCACGATGGAACAAAATGGGAATTTGAACACAAAAACAAACAAAAGAACGAGAACAGAGCTTATTACAAGTGCAGTTTAGGTCTGACAAATTAACGTATGCTTAGCTGTTTGGTATTGCTGTTTTTACACGTGAGTGTTTTGCCCCGATTCAGCTGAAAGGAACCAAGAAGTGGTAACCTACAGTGCCTACTTGGTGCAAAATGAAATATGGTATATATATCAAGCTGGATCTTAACCACCGGATGTTTCAAATGCTAATTCATCAGTGTTTCAGTTCCGGTGAAGATGACTTGGGGTACTAACGTTCTGCTGATTCAAGCCAATTTTGATCCCAGGCTTTCATCTCGATTTCAGGATAAAGATATGGAATTTGACCTTGGATCCAACACGAATGGCGTCATTTATACATGCTTTGTTTATAACAATATATTGAAATTTGTTTCTTAGATGTTAGAAGTAGAAGATGTAGGTAGGGAGATTTATCAATATATTCAGAAGCGTCCATGATCGTGTCCAAAAAATGTCATTTTTCATGCTTCTTTCTCCCTTTTCATTATTAGAAAGAGTAAAAGATGAATTTTATTGCGTCCATAAAAATGACCAAGTTGTTAGTCCAGGGTGTTGGTATAAATTTAATTCTGATAGTGTGGAGGACGAAGATACGAAGTTTGTGAAAAAAATTAGAAATTCTTCACCGATCACCGCATTGGTGACTATGATTCCTTTGTTTTGATTTAAATTTTAAAGATTTTTTACGTTGTAAAAGTTATAATTTCTAAATTATAAAAGTTGTAAAAGTTATAATTTTTAAATTATAAAATTTAAGCCGAACAAAAAAGGTATATAGAGAATTTGATGCTTTTCTTTCCCATCATGCATAATGAATGATTATTATACATCGGGATTGTTGCAGGGGGTAGGGGCGGATGGGGTGAGAGGAGGTGGGGTTGGGATGGTGTGAGAGAGGGAGGGTGAGCGGGAAGGGAAGTCTAGGTTTAACTTAAGTTTGAAAGCATGAAATAAACTTGATTAATTTATAATATCAAGCTCCTATTAAGCTAGATTCACATTAATAATTAAGTTAAATTAGACTCCATTTATTTGGACTTTTAATCCACATATTGATCAAAACCTGTAATAATTAACATAATTTGAACCAACAATCGTCTCGTTAAAAGCTATTATTATATTTAATTTCGTTTTTGAATCACGTGATGAGATGGTAGAATTAAATTTTAGAGTAGTAGTTAAATCAAGAAACTTATCGATCTGTATCATATTAATCCTTTGATTAAAGAACTAATATGCTTTTACTTTAGTGATCTCCACTTGGTGAGGTGCATCAGTGGAGAAATCCTTTCAACGTTTGGAAATCCAGTTTCATATTATAAAACATAAATTAAGAAAGTGCTGTAATTGACTTATTTC
The DNA here is from genome assembly GCA_014636745.2 of Centella asiatica. Lineage (NCBI taxonomy): Eukaryota > Viridiplantae > Streptophyta > Magnoliopsida > Apiales > Apiaceae > Centella > Centella asiatica. The sequence continues at coordinate 46,920,855 of CM025784.1, read as the reverse complement.
ATGCTATCCCAGTAGAGTTTCACATTAAGATGTCTTACTCCTTATCAACATTAAAACGTCGGCTATATAATTATCGATCACAAGAGTTCCCATTTAACTTCAGAACTTTGGACCTTCTCTCTCTCTCTCTCTCATAGTATGATATTCCTACATAATTATATACAATTTTACATGTGAAGAGATGAAAAGCTTGTCAAAGAAAAAAAAAAGCACTTCTCTTAATTCTCAAAACTTAATATAGTCCACGAAAAAACATACCAAAAAAAAAAAGAGAGAGAGAGATAAGAAAAGTGGGGGACAAAATGGTTACCCATCCATTTTCCTCTGATTTTGTTTGGCTGGCACTAGAGATGGAGGATATCAAAAGAGACAACAACATATAATTGGATTTGGTCAAAAAATTCTATATTATTGCAAGTGTAGGATATAATAACAACAATTCTTCTAACACTAATAGATCAAATAATAAAAGATTAGCAACTTAACTAAAAAAATCAACTATAGAGGACAAACCTCATATCTCTAACTCCACCAAAAATCTATCCTAATTCCCCATCTATCTTTCTCATTAAGATAGACAAATTGATGCAACTTGCGATGTACTTGTTATCTTTTCTACATATGCAAAGCATTATATATATAGGATAGATGGTGACTCTAGATGCCAACTTTACAGGCTTAAATTTTTTTAAAACTAATCATGCCCCCTTATTTAAATTGTTTTCTCAATCCTTACTATTAGAATTACAATTTTTCAACGAGGGGAAAAACAAGAGAGACCTGTGCAAATCATGTTAAAATATTACTGCGTATGATATTTGTAAAGAGTTGACTGAATATATTATTTTCTAAGTTCCATAACTAGAGATAAATTTCAGTTCAAACAAAATAAATTACAAAATCATATGATTTAAAACTACAGTGAAATTTTTTACTTTTAAATTTTTTGAAATAAAATATCATAAAATATATGAATAATACTCTTAAGATTTGATACTTTAATATTTTTATAAATTCATAAATGAAATCTTAAGATTTACGAAATCTTAAGGGAATTAGGAAGTAAGAAAAAAAATAAAGAAAAAGGTAAAAAAACATGCTTAAGGGGTAATGAAAAGCAAAAAATAAAGAAGTAGAAATTACTACGATAAGAAAAGGGAAAGGGCAAAAAGTTAAGCACAAGCCCATGTGATTTGTAGTTGTCACATAAATTTAAGCATACTTGTTACCTAAAAATATACTCCCATATGACTCATTAACAACTGCAAGTAGTTCTTCTGATTACACAAACTAAACTACGAAATCTTCCAACTAACCTAAGTACTTTTTGTTATAGGACAATAATATTTTGGTAGGGCAATACACAAAAACATAAATTTGATGGTAGAAATTCATAATAAATATCGCATCGACAATATTAAATTTTTACAATTAAATTCACTTAAAGATTTAACCATTATGAATCTCAAGATAATATTAAAGATAAAAATTTAACCTTATGATTTTTGTTGCGATAAATATAAATATTCCACTATGGAGCATAGAAAAAAGTTGCTACACTCTGAATTTGGACTTGTACTTCGCCAGGTTCATCCACCAGGATTAAATATCATGTAAGTATTATATAACAAAATAGAATGTCCGGGTTTTGATATTCCTTTTTATTATGCTTAACGCCGTTAACATATCTGTGTTTGAAAAAATAAAAAATAAAGTGAACAAAAGTAGGAAAAAATTGGGTTATATTTTTCCTTTTTGGAATTTAAGCTAGGGACTAATAATTAACAATTTTCACGTTACGTTTTTTAAAATGTCAAAAAGTCAAAAAAAAAAAATTAGTTACTTATAGTCTAGACTCTAGAGTTCAATATATATTTTTTGTATGTATGAATTTAAGAACAATAAAAATTGACAAAAAAAAGTACAAATACAGCTAAATCATCGAGTAGGAGTACATCTTACAATTTTTTATTTGTCCTTTCGTATTCAAATATTAATCTCTCAATATTTTCTTTTGGTTGAGAGTCTCTCAAAATTTCTTTCATAAAAAACTACTGCAATGCGTATGTAGTAGTTTAATCTGACTCTGACCTTTTCATTCAATCGATTGGAAAATGAAAAATAAAAATATAATATGCTTAGTCAAAGCCGACTGACCAATCACTTCCGATAAGTTCCATGTATGTATATGTATATATATATAGCACTACGTATATTATTATGATTTCTTCGTTTCTTTTGTTGTCTTCTACGGAGTGGTATTTAAAAACCATTAATTGATTATATTTGTAGTATCCGAAGGTATAAATTTACTTAGCTAATCCATAAAATTATACCGACTAAATAGTGCTTTGGGAATACAGAAAATATGATTTTGAAAAAATATCTTTTAACATTACTAAAAATAATAAACCCCTAACAAAATGAGAAAGAACTAATACGGAAGGAGAAAAAAATCGATAATTCTATTTTTCTTATTTTCCCCCTTGTGTGAGGGTAAGGTTACATTTCATTTCCATTTGGTTAGGGTTAGACACATGGATATGCACGAGGATAATGCTGTCATATATATCGATCCAATAGGATACAACATATTTTAGTTTAAGATATTTTCCTCCTAAAAATTATTTTATTTTTTTAGAAATATAGAGAATGTTATATTAAAGTTAATATTGCTACATATTTTAGAAAACAATTCTTAAGTCTCCGCACATCTTTTCAGAAAATGTTTATTATAGAGTATAATATTACATGCTTCCACTTATATGAATATTTATTTGTTTATTTTTTGGGTGAACTCCTCTTAAAGTTTAGTCTACGAGTTAACGAGTACAACTAACCTTTGAAAGGAAAGGAAATGTCAATATGTCAAAAGCAAACAAATATTCAATGGAGAACCATTAAATAAAATTATCTTTAGCTTAATCCAAACAAAAGAGTTACCGTCAAAGTAGGGGGCTAGAGGTGGCTACTTTTCTCTTAATTTTGATGGAACTGCTCTATCGGTTTTAAAATTAAAAATATATTTTTAAAATAATAATTTTTAAAGATAGTTTTTATCTTTTAAATATATTCCTATTATCATATTATTTAACAGTAGTGAAAATTATGATAAAAATCACTAAGTAATGAATATAATAAAATTAATTGAAGTAGTGAAACTGCGAAATGATATTTAAAGAATTCTATTATTTTTTATAATCTAAAAAATAAAAAATATATATTTAATTTTAGAATAAAAAATAAATAAATATATAACCTTAATTTTAAAATAGAAAGAATTATTTTTAAAACGGATAGAGTATTCAATTATAACTGGACGGAGGACATTTTATCTCAAGTATTCTGATTTTAATGAAATAGTCGGTGAATTAATACCTCTAATTTGCTCGATTATATTAAATAGTATTTCATATCCTATTATATGATAAAAAGGAAAGTGATAAAAAGGAAAGTGATGCTTTCACAAGAGTTTCTTATTTGTATCACACATAGTACCGACTTTTTTATAATACGTAATAAATAAGTTACAAGTAGATAACATATAAATGTGAGTTCATATGTAAAAAAAAATGATGGCATTTTAGAAAGCGAGATTTTTATGTATATCAAATTCCATTTACATTAGCATAGAGAGATTAGTTGAATAGTTTGACATAATTTAGAATATATCTTAAGACTAAACGAATTTCTCGAAAGGTAATTGTTGTAGATTTTGAAATAATTTTACTGATAAAAATGAAGTGTTATATAATTTTTGTTGCAAATATTATTAGTGGGTGGAGCAAAATTCCTTTATTTTTCTTGGAAGGCCGTCCATATGGCCAACCACGTAGGAATTGCTAAGCCCAATAAACTTTTGCCAAATAATGTGTCACTTGCCAGTTGCCACATGGTGCCTCCTCCAATCACACCTACAGATTTATGGACGATACAGTGTACTATTAAGAAAAAGTTATTATATAAAATTTCATTAAATTTGAAATAGTGTCAATTATATATATTTTTTAATGGTTTAAATATTTTAATTTATTTGATTTATAAAAAATGTCAAAGTTAACATAAAATTATGTGAAAATTTACATAGTTTAATATTTTTAATTACTCTTTTAACAGATAAACATCGAATGTTACTTTATATAATTTTGATAAGGTCAATATTACAACCTTTTACCGTTATAATTATAGTAATAATACTCCGTAGTTATATATACACTCTACTCATCGTTTTTTCTCTGTTGAAAACTCAAAGCAAATACAGCTGTCTATCAATTCTCTCACTTTTCCGCCATTGTACTGCCATCACGATCATACAATATTCAAAGTTTTAATCACACAATACCATTTAATTTATACTTATACTCCCCTGTTAACTTTATATATTGGTTTGATTTGAATCTTATTCGGTCTGCCATTGATCCATTGCTTACCAGAAGCTAGATCGATCGTTCGTCTGATTATTGATGACGATGTCACGTGGCTGCAGCTCTTCCGTCGTCCGTGATGGTACTGGCTCCGGCGAGATCATGTTGTTTGGCGTGCGCGTGAAGGTCGATCCTATGAGGAAGAGCGTCAGTATGAATAATTTGTCTGAATATGAACAACCTCAGGATTTACTCTCTAACAACACCGATATCCCCGCCTCCGTCTCCGCCGTTCCCGCCGGTTATGCCTCCGCCGATGACGCTACTCAACACCAGTCCGCTGCTAGCCGAGAGCGGAAGCGAGGTTTGATTCCGCTCACCTTCTATTGTTTCTGATTAATTTTTTTTAATCAAAAAAATAAAAATAAAAATCACGAATCAGGTATTTGATCATCCTATACCGTTTTGTATTACACTGCAATATACTCCGTATGTTACTTCTCGTATTCATCCACCCAAAGGAGCAATACTGTGTTCATATATTAAATATTTAATACAAGTATGGTTTTATATGATGGATTGAACTTCAATTAAATACTTTGTTGGATGGTTGAGATTGTTGATTATATATGAATATAAATCGTTATCTACACGTTTTTGCTAAAATTTTCTTGATGGCAACTTTCTCTGATTAATTTTCTTTACTAATGTTAATTTTGAAAGAAGCTATGGATTACTGTGATGTCGATTTTGGAATGCATGAACATCTGAAAACCGTTCAATAATCTAATCTAATTATTCAACAGGTGTCCCGTGGACAGAAGATGAACATAAGCTGTTCCTCCTAGGATTGCAAAAAGTAGGTAAAGGAGACTGGAGAGGGATTTCGAGGAACTTCGTCAAGACTAGGACCCCTACACAAGTCGCTAGTCATGCTCAAAAATATTTCCTCCGCCGAAGCAACCTTAACCGCCGTCGCCGCCGATCTAGCCTTTTCGATATCACTACAGATTCGGTCAGTATTTTTATCCATATTTCGAATTCACTCACTTTTAAAATATGTTCTTTGATTATCATTGCCTAGGGATATTTCTACAATTGTCTTAGGTATCAAGACTTCAAGTCATTGCTTCTTTTTTTTTCCCGTTTGATTTAGCTCTCTATCCCATAAATTTAGCGGATCTTGGTGATCTTATCTATCTAATGGATATGGTTTATATCCCGGAGTATTCTTATGGCCAATCTATCGCCCAACCTACTTGTCCCGGATGGAGAATCCCATAAATTTACTTTATTAGTAAATGATATGGAGTAATGATATAATTAACACGTAGCTCCAAGGATATACTGTTTTAAGATTCTATAACCTGTAAGCTTTTAATATTAATAATGATATTTAGATCTGGTTTCTTCTTTCTAAATAATTTTACATGACTATTATTAGTTCACTGCAATTCCCATGGAAGACGAATTTGTTCCTCAAGATAACTCAATCCAACCTGTTATGCAACAACAGGAAGCTGCTACCCATATTGGCGGTGGATTTGGGGTATCAACTTTCCCCTTGTCTGTTGGGCCTATTATTTTTCCAATGCAGTTTGAGAAACCATTGGAAGACCTTACACTTGGGAACGTTGATCAACTGAATAATGCATCCGCTGTCCTCATGCGCTCAATCCCAATACTTCCAATGCCTAATTCATCACCTCAAAGCGGAGAAGCTAGCTCAGTTCATCATCTTAAGACTGAGGATTCACCATTATCACTAAACCTGTCGTTGTCATCGGATCATCATCAATATCAACAGTCTTTGAGACATTCAGCATTTCAGGTGATGCCAAGCTTCAGCAATAACGGAGATAGCTTAATCAGTGTTGCATGAAGAAAAATGAACCTGAGTACCAACGAGATCGAGGTTAATAATTTATAGAAGCTAAGTCAATTAGTTTTAGAGACAGATTAATCCTCTTATTTGTATAGACCAGAATTCATATGCTGATGTCTCAATCCAATAATAATTTTTAGGTGATTGTTTGCTTGTCTATTTTTGTTTGCATTTGGGGCAAAGAATTAAACTGAATAGCACTAGTACCCCATCTGTTGATGATGAAATGGATTGAGACTGGTGGGATTAGTCTAGTGGCTCCTATCACTCTATACATTAGAAATGTCTGGTGGGGAGACAATTGTATGTGTCTTGTGGAAAATATAATTGATCTTGTTGCTTTCTTAATACTGTGACTTATCTTACATCTTTGATGGCCCTGAAGCCCCATTCTGTATTGATGTAAAGCAGTGGCATTATTGTAGTACAATTAATATTTGTGGTATGGAACGAAAGTATATATTGGGGGATTATTTTAGAAAGAGGCTGATGTTTTGGTGGTGGGTTGCATTAATGGTTTTCTTTGTTAGATGCCGAGTATATATGAATTGTCATTTCTTTGTTTATAATGATAATGTGGAAGATAAGGTGATTGATTCACGTCTTTTGTCTCTGATGTATAATACTTCGTAGTGTGATACATCATTTTCAACCTAACCTTCTCCGCGTGCTACTTTGATTTTTGCGTAAAAGATATCAAAGCTTGATTTTGAAAATCTTAATGGGCATAAGATTATTGGCATATTGTATATTCGCATGTGTCTATGCTGAACATTTTGATTTTTAATCGATGATACAGTATATTTGTGCATAAATCTGTATTTCCTTTTGTTATACGGAGTAGTAATTTTATATCAAGCCTTAGAAAAAGGATTGAATTTTACAGCTCCAATACAACATTTTTTTGTTAGACATGTTAGAAATTTTGTCACATCATTTCCTCTTTTTTCTTCCCATCTATGTAACTGATAACAAAAATCTATTTTAATTTGTCAATTCTTAGAGATATGATATAAGAGATGGAACACATAACAAAACCAGACTAAAAGAAAAAAGAGAGAATTCCTAACAATTGTACTTAAAAACAGAAAACCAGATTTTCTTTTTGCTGTAAATAAAAAAAATATTATTTTATTTAAAACAAAAATATCATTAATAATTGGTATTGACATAGTTTACCTTTCTTTTTATCATTTATTTTTTTTTACCTACGTAACTTATATTTGCCTCACATACCTATTTGACAAGACAAATTATTCGAAAAAACAAAGAGAGAAAAATTGTACAACCAAATAAACCAAAAAAAAAAAAGAAAAGTAAAAGAGGACAAAGATATGTATTTACCGATAAAAAATACTTGTTGAGATACCTTTGATTGTATTTTGAGAGAGGAGACAAAAGAGATTATTTGATAGCATATGGATGGAGGAAGTGGAGGGTCGTCATATATGTAATTAGGGTAGTAAAGAAGGTTTACAGGAAATAGAAAAAAGCGGAAAAAAAGGGGGGAAAGAAAAAAAAACGCTTGATATGTAATTAATAAAGGTAATTTGGTATTTTTATCATACAACTAATGTGGGAAGTGTGACTTACCGAGGGAGTACCGACCAACTTCCCACGTTTTGTGAGAAATTCTATTTCTTAAGAAAGTCTCATTTCCTCTATTTTAATTATTCATTGTCAACTAAACAAAACCCTAACTCACTACTTCTCAGAAAATTTAATTTTCTATATAAAATTATATCAACCAAACGATCACTAAATTTATAAGTCATTTTAGTGGACAAAGTTAGATGAGCTTTACTTGAAATAGGGGCCTACACCACTTGTCAGCGTATAAACGAAGCACGAGAGGACAGAAATTCATTACACTGTTGCATAAGCCTTGCTTTGGCAAGCAAAATATCTTATCCACAAGTATTTTAACTTATTCTAATCCACCAACTTTGAAATTGAAATAATTGGTCAAAAGTGAAAATCCTCCCTAATCATTAGCATATACGGGATGAAATTCTATTACATAAAATTACATAATTTTTCAAACACATCTTATTTCGTTAATATTTTTATTAAATTTGTCTTTTTCTCGTTCCATTACTAAAAAATATTTTTTTAATTTATTTTTTTTTTGTTTTTTATATTATTTTTTTATCTAAAATCATTATGAAATATGTTTTATATATAAATGAGTCAGAATCTGAGTTAAATGAAGTAATATGATAAATTTTATACTTTACTCTAACCTTATAAAATTCAAAGAATCGAATCTCATTAGAATAACGAAATATTAGCGGTTCGACTGAAATTGACATTCATAAATAATCATATTATCCTTTTCCAGTTTTGCTATTGCACCATTCGTTCCCTGTTAACATCATGATTTGTTTTAAATTAATTGACATTTTTTGCATTATCCCATGGGCCGCGCTAATGCACTCGGGATATCAATTTTCAGAAAAGAGAAGATAAATTACCCATTTCATTATTTCTAAATAGTTAGCACCGGGTTAAAACGCAAGTTTATATGGAATGGAGGGAGTACACAAAATGAAAAATTAAAAAATAAATATTCAGCCGCAAAAGTTATGAGATAGTTCAAGTGTTAACAAAATTCACTTACGAGTTTATTTTACGAGTATTAGGCGAGAATTGAACATATTGAAAAATTAAAATTTTTTAAATAAACGTAAGAATTAAGTTAATAGTACGAGAATGAGATACCGAAAGCTAGTAAACTTCAAGTAAGATTGTTGAGTAAAACGATACGATTCACTAGTAATTTATTCTGTTCCAACAAATCATCATAATATGTGGGAGATCATAAACAATTAAACAAGGCAATTGAAGATGACTACTTCACTACACGCATTGCAGGTGGCCTTGTATATGCAGGGTAATCTGTCATCTCATTTGAAGCACAATCCATCCTCTTTCTCACTTTCTTTATAAACTCCGAGGCCTTCCCATCTACGTTGTCGTCTTCGCGAATCAAACTCCGCGAATCATTTCCAGATACTGCAGGTTGAATCAAATACGCCATTGGCTTTGTGCTGCTCTGCTGGTCCTGTGATCTCTTGTTACCAGTAAACTGCGGCGCTTTGTTTACAACCATGACAAATTCTCTGGCTTGAACAAGGCTTTTGGTGGCTGGCGTAGGTGCTGAGATTCCAAGACTGACCCTGGAAATAGACAGGGATGACATTTTCACCATGTTTGTCACCATCTTCATTGATTTTTCGCATAAAGATTCGTTTCTTCTGCTTTTGTTTTTCATGGCTAGTTGCAAAACTAGTTGTACCTAGTGGGTTTCTGCTCAAATCCAGATGAGATGATGCGGACACAGGAGTGCCACTCCACTATATATATATACACACACACACAAACTTTCCAACACTTGCAGAGCTCAAATGATTTGTTCTCTAGTTTGGGTGCTTTTTGTTGGAGATTCGATTTCATATTAACCAAAGAGACATAAGCTTATGTCTATACTGGTGGATCCCTTGAAAATGAAGAATCTATCCCCCAACCTAATAATAATTATTGTATTTCATACTCACCGGTAATAATACAGTTCTAACTTTAGACGATAAAATAACATAAAATTCAATACGGAACATAAGTTTATAATGTATCATTGACGTATATTAAAGTTCAATCTAGTACCATTTAATAACAAGATTATCTCTAACAAATTCTTTTTCGTAAAAATGTATATCTAATTTTAAAATGAAAAGAGTTAAGGTGGGTGTTTCTTGAGGATGTTCTTTACACGTTAAGTTTATGTTGTTTTCACCTTGTTGTCACAGATTCTAGCAAGATATCTTTGATAAAAATAATCTCTAATTCATACGTGACAGAGTTCTAAGCGGTTGGATATATGATTAATGTATTCCTCGAGGGGATTCTTCCCCTTAATAACCACGTGTTAATAAGATTTAAGTGAGAAAGCAACATAATCAACCATAGGATTCACGAGGTCTCTTACAAAATAAGAATTGAGTTGAGTTGGAACCAGATTCTTTGCTTTTCAGTTTGTCTTTGCATCATGATCAGTGCGTCAGTTCACTCACATCAATGTTTAATGATAAATACATATATTACAATTTTTAATGCTTAATGCATCATAATCAATGTTTTAAATTTGTCCATTTAAAACATTTTTTTTCCAGCACGGAAGTATTAAACAACCCTGAGCAAATAACTCTGAAATTTGATATTTAAAAATCAATTTAGTTTTTACAGAGGTTGGCTACTCTACTTATTTTTTTCTCTATCTTATGACTCATTTATTTTATGTTTATTTTATTACAAATCTAAAACTCTTATGCGATAACCCTAAAAGGGATGCAGCACACGATGGGGACGAAAGGGGGGGACGCATTGATTCATAGCTAAAAACAGTTCAATTGGCACGAAAAACAGATTTGAAATCTCCTGAATGTTAGAAATATAAACTAAATTTTATATTATCTATTATTTATTTAATTATTATTCTAAAATATTCATGAGTGTCTTTTGGTTACTATGCATGAATAGGCAAATATATGAATGTGTATCTTAATCTAGTTGATGCATGTATTTAAGTTATTGATGTAGTGCATGTATTAGGAGTTCTAGGAAGTTCTTTGTAATCTTATAAATAGAACAACTCATTTGTTGTGAAAAATCATTCAAAAGTTTAAGTTATATATACAAGTGTGTGAATTCTACAAAGTAAATTTCCTTTGTGTGAGTGTGTATGTGAGTGTGTAAATTATTGAGAACAAGTTTATTCTCTTTAATCTCCAACTATATATATATATATATATTTCTACTGAACCCTACCCGGAAGGCCAGAAAAGAATAAAAAGACAAATGAGGCAAAATATTTATTACTCCCATGTCCCGACAATAAAGGCCGCAAACGACATCGTTCATGTCCTTCTCTATGTTGATCAAACTGGATGACAGACCGTTATTTTAGGTACAGGGTCTACCTTCCGAACCTCTACATCGGAACAAAACTTATGTGCAATCTTCGGCCCTGACATTTACAAAACTACACCTTTTCAATGCCACAAAAAAAAAAAAAAAAACATTTTCACCTCTGGCATATTGAAACATTGTATGCCAAAAAATGTATGGAAAAGACTGTTTTTTTTTTCCCAAGTAAAATTAAAAAAGAAAAGAGATCTTTTTCTTCTTATTAACAGAAGAACACAGCCAGAGAAGAGGATATAGAGATTGAGGGATAGTGACAAGGAGATAGAAAGAGGAAGATCATGATCTAGGGTTTCCTCTCCCCAATGATCATGACCTAAACCATTACTTTTTCTGCATTCTGATCACCCCTCCATCTCTATTATCTCTTCCAATTTATCAAAATACCCTTCTTATAATCTTGATTCCTTCATCTATAAATTAGATTCTTTTAGTATTTTATTTGGGCATTTCTTGTTAATCCCTAAAAGCATAATGGGGTCACAATTCAAACAATTTGTTGAGCAAAAATTGGGAAAGATTCCACATTTCTTGATATTTGCTATCCTTGAATGGATGGTAATAATTTATCTTTTCATGTATGGTTTCATTGCATTTATAGCCAATGAGTTTGCAAAGTTGTTTGATTTGAGACTGCCCTGCTTGCTCTGCACAAGTTTTGATCACATTCTTTTTCGTGGAAATTCTTCATTTTACGACAATGAGTCTATCTGTGAAGCTCACAAGAAGAAAATTTCTTCGCTTGCTTATTGTCAAGTCCACCGAAAACTTTCTGACATCAAGACCATGTGTGATCGATGCCTTCTTTCTTTTGCAAGTGGAAAAGACTCTGATATTGATACAACTAATAATAAGTCTTCGGTTGGTATTCTACACAAGAATGTTGATAGCTTTGTTAAGGATGATCATAAAACTATAGTACAGGGTAGTGATTTGGTGACAGCTGAAAAGGGTAGTTCTGTTAATAGGTGTTCTTGTTGTAGGGAGCCTTTGAAGGTGAAAACTTCAAAAACCTCAAAGAAAAATGGCCGAAATCCATCCATTATCACTACCATTCTTTCAAATGTTCCCTCTCCTCGTGCATCGGTTGTGGTACAGAGAAATGAGGAATCGCGGAACCAAGAATTGAAGCTCAAGTTTACTTCAGATACAATGCCAGATCTTCAAGAGAATGAAATTGGAACCAATGCAGATAATCATCGTAAGCCTATAACTTCTTTGCATTCATTTGATAAATGGAATTTTCTTTGTTCTTTTTTTGTTTTTTTGCTGTATTCTTTTTATTATTCAGTTGAATGAGACTGTATGCACTGACAAATTGTTACAATATTTGAATTTCTGAATGTATGTTTTTCTTTATATATATGTAGAAGTCAAAGAAGATACAAAAGCTGCAATGTTGCCATTACTACCAAATACTGAGGATATATCTGAAGATTCTTGCAAAACCCCTAGTTTAATTAGAGAAAACAAGTTTTTTGGAGTTCCGCTAACTGATCCAGTTTCAGCTTCAACCAGTCCTAGACTAGGTAACAGAACTGCCAGGAAAAAGCAGCTTGAAAAGGAGTTATTTCTAGACCCCAATGACATAAATGCAGTGAATGAACCGGAGGGTGACGCTCTACAACGCTTGAAGAAACAAGTTCATATGGATCGAAAGTCAATCATTGAGTTATGCATGGAATTGGACGAAGAAAGGAGCGCTTCGGCTGTTGCAGCAAACAATGCAATGGCCATGATCACCAGGCTGCAGGAAGAGAAGGCTGGTGTTGAAATGGAGGCTTTACAGTATCAAAGAATGATGGATGAGCAAGCAGAGTATGACCAAGAAGCCCTCCAATCTATGAAGGATACACTTGGACAAAGAGAAGAAGAGATTAAGTTTTTAGAGGCTGAACTTGAGGCTTACAGAGAAAAATATGGATATTTGAAAGAGGTAAATAGTGAGGAATATGAAGACGAATACGATGAAGATTACCAAGACTTAGAATCTCATTTCGGTTCATCCTTTGGTGAGAAATCTGAGTGTAAAAGTCTGGCCGAAGAAGATGAGAATGAGCATAGTTCTGGGCGACACAGAGAAAATGGACGCTGGAACATTGACGAATCATCATTAGATTTTGAGAGCTAGATAACTTATCTCATGGGAATGTTAAAGAATCTGGAGAAGAAGTTTCAGTTTTCCTCGGAGCCCAACCTTGACATGCCAGAGAAACAAGATGAAGACAAAGGTATGTGTGTGTGCACGCCCGTGCTTGTGCTATTCCTGTCCTTTCTTTTCTTGAATTAATCATCATCGCATTTTCAAGATAAATCAAAGTGATCTTGTTTATGTCAGGGACTGATAATAAAGCAGTCCTTACTAGAGAGCTGTCTTCATTTAGAGAGAGGCTGGGAGAAATTGAAGCAGATGGTGCATTTGTACAACATGCGGCCATGACACTCCAAATGTGTGGTGAAGGAACAAAACTGTTGACAAAGATAGCTCAACATCCGGAAAACCTTCTGACACCAAGAGAAAAACGAAGACACGGATGCATGACTTTCTGTCCTAATTAAGGTCTAAACACTTGACATTGCATTCAACCAGATAATGTTTTCTTTGTTCGGCATAGCTTTATTTCTTACATGGTACTGTATCATATTTTGTTTTATAGCACTAATTTATTTCAACTACTTGCGGTTGCAGTTCTCGTCTTTGTCCTCCTCCCGTTTAGGATTTTTATCCATTCCGCGAAGAAGAAACTAGTACCACATTTGTAGTCTGTGGAATTCTTGGATTCTCATTACATTAGCATCTTCTGGTAATCCATATTTGTACTATAATTGTAGTTTATGGAGCCCTTGTGATGAATCATAGACACTGGGTTGTATTTTTTGACAAAAGTTAACCTTTAATGATTCTGATCTTCTGGTTGCTTCATAGAAGTACGAAGGGTCAGATATTGATGTGTAATATATGGAATGTTCTGATGTAATCAAATAGGGTTCGAGGCTTGTGATTTCTAAACCTGTGTTTCTATACTATTACCGGTGAAACTTTCTATATTATATTCCTAAAACTCATAATTCTAAGTAGAAATCTTAAACCAAAGAACATCTTGGGTAAACAAAGACACTTGAACCAATTTTACAATAACACAACAGAAAAAATAAAAGATAATAGTCAATATGTGAGAGATAAAACAATTTTTTTTTCATTTAGTTTCTATTTGATGTGTGGAGTTGGATCAGATACGGAATTAAGATGACATATCAAGGGGATGAAAAAAAAATACGATCGGAAGGTACGAAATACAAGAAATAATATAAGAAATTTTAAGAATACAATAGAAAATTTGAAATATCAAGAGGGACAGACCACCATTCATGTCCCTTACCAGCTCGTGAGTCAAATTATAATAAGATTTTGTTGGCGCAGTAGCTATATACCAGGCCAGGCTAGGATATGGTCTGGGCTGGGCTGGAAAAAATAAAACGAATCGTATACGTCAGCCCACCCATGCATCATTTCCAGTTCTATACTTTAATCTCCAATGTCTCATAATGCGGGAAGTCTGAAGTAAGCAATAAAGAACATGCGAATAATTAAAGACCCAATTCATTTGATAAGCTCCTCTCTTCCATCATCCTATTTTGATTTTTCTCTAAATTTTCAAATTCTGCAATAATAAAAATTAATTTAGTTCACCACGAGATAACAAGACTTGTTACTTAGAAATATTAAAGCTTTTCTTTTCTTTTTTTTTTTTTGTCTATGTTTCTAATATTTTGGTGAATTCTGAAATAAATCAAGTGCGAATCAATTTTTTGATAGCTGTTTGAATTTGGCCCGGGCATTCTTCGCCATTAGTTCTCTCTGTCGACAAGATTGGCACCCATATTCCCACAATGGTGGCTGTAAAATGGTGCATTAAACACTTGTGAAAACATTATTTTTCAGCACAGAAGTATAAAAGAACTCTGATCAGTGAGGACTCCCGAAGAACTTTGGGATTTGATATTTAAAAAGAAACCTTTTCTTTATACTCCGTATGAAATTTGAAAATCCCGACACTAATCATAATCTTCCATTACAAGCTGATGAACTCTACAAGTTACAGATTGCCCATTAGTGTGATAGAACAGAACGCATACATCCTCTCCAAAGGTATTTATTATGCATAATCCACTTATTATTACCCCGTCATGTGGTACCTACTAGTAGTAGATAGACATAACAAGAAAGAGCATTAAAATACAAGTTTATAATGTTTTGTAATAAATTCAAAATTATATCCTACTTTGGAATTTATAACATGCATTCATGCGAGATCTATCGTTAAATTTAGAAGTTTTTTAGGTCACTTTTTTATGTCTATTATATAAGTCATTTATATTTTAAAAGAGAATTTAATAATTTATTTTTAAAAATTTCTTCAATTAAATTTGGTGAAAATTAGTCATTTAATAAAAAAAAAATTATTTTTATGTACTAAAAAAATACAAAATTATTTTTAATATTTCATATAAATACAATATAATAATTAGTGATTCTTTAATATTTATAAATCTTGGTAATCGAAAGGATGGAGGGAGTAGTATTTATTAAGTTCCCAAAATAGCCCTTGACCCGAATGACGCCACAAAATCACAGAAGGAGAACTTCGGGAGTCGTGACGCTTTTTAAAACTCCGTTGGCTCGAGAAATGAGGAATCCACATGGGTTAGCACAAAAGGCTATGAAGGTTGTTGCAGTGGCGACCACCCGCCCGCGCACGATAGCACCACCAGCACACTTCCCTATCTCTAACACCCACTACTCCTTCGCTCGCTCTCTTGTACTGCGCAACCCATCGCAATCGACCTCCTCCTACTCACCACCTCCCTCCGCCCTCATCGCCACCATGACCACCCAAGCAAACCAAGGTATCGCCGCCGAAGATTTGGATACTACCTTTAAGCAGAAACGGATCCTCAGAAATAAAGTTAAGAAGGATCTCAAGTCCATGGATCCCCACCTTCGTTCTGAAGAAGGTATTACTTGTTCCTTTTTACTTGATTGATTATATACTAATCTAAAAGGTATGTGTTTTAAAATGTGTATGCGATCCTATAATTAGCCTAATTATTAAGATAATTACTGAATTAGGTGCGTTTTAACTTAATTGATTTTAGCATACATTGAAATATGGACTAGATAGGGTTTGGCTAACTTAATTACTATTCATAGCTGATAAATGTGCCTAGGTCCTCAGTATGATAAAGAAGTTTCGGGGTATAGAAGTAACATTTTCATTGTTATGATCGGATTGCAAAGTTACTTTCTTTGGAGTTTGGAACAAGATTGCAAAACTATTTATGTAACTGTATTACAAGTGATTGTTTTGGCTTCTCTATGCTATTACATTCAGCCCAAAGAAAGTTCTCAGAAGTCAGAAGTATTAACTGCAAACTGAATTAAAAGAAGATAAATATGCAGAGTTTTTGAGAAATTGAAGCCAAGATCAATAGGCTCCCTAGAACTTAAATTCCATTAAACTGCCTTTTCTTCCTTGAAGAAAAATCCTTACATTGGAACGTAGGGAGGGGTTGATATAATCACCGGAGACACAGAGAAATATTTATTTTCAATCAATTCATTTCCTCAAGATATCATAATATAGTTGGTGATCATAGACAATTGGGATTTCATACATTCTATTCTGACATGGGATGTTATTTTCAGATAAAGCAATCCAAAGCATCATTTTGGAGGCTCCATGGTTCAAGGCTTGTAAGAGATTGTGTGCTTATATAAGCTGTAGCTCTTTACGAGAAGTTGATACATCTATTTTGTTATCCGACATTCTGCAAAACACAAATAAAGGTGGTAGTCTGTGCATTATATTTACAATATGTTTTTTTCCTCGTGATGAAGCAAATGTTGCATTCCGTTAGTAACTTTTTCCCTCGCATACGACAGATCTATTTTAGACTAGATGAGCTCATAATCTGTTACATGTCAGTCTATCTGTTGTTTGTACAACTTTAATGTTGATCATGTGGAAAGGTCATAGCATAACTTTCCTCAATAATGAAACTTCCCTGTATCTAGTTGAGAGTCCAATTTCCTTTAGGACTTACTGAACGAGGGACATTACCAAAATTCATGATGTATAAGTTAGATTTGATGTTGGTCTTAACTCTTAAATGATTGTTGAATTCTGTTCATTTGCTTCCGACTTACAAATCTGAACTCCTGTCTTGGGACCAAGGAGATAATGAGTCTTAGATCGATGCCCTTCTAATTTTTGGACTCTTCAGAATCGTCATGGCTGTTCTAAAAATAAGATGTACATCCAAGTCACTTTATTTGTGCTCCCTTACAAACTATGCAATTTAAGTGTGTTCCTAAATTGTTCTTAAATTGGTATTATAAGTACTCTGCATATTTGTATGCGGTCTTATTATTAATGTTAACAGCCAATAAATTTAATTTAAAATTGAACAACTTTTCTTTTCAACTGAAGATGGTCATTCACAGATGGGAAAGAAGCTTTACGTTCCACGAGTGGAGGATAAAAATAGACACATGAGAATGCTTAATATCTCAAGTGTTGACGATCTAATTTCGAATTCAATGAACATTTTAGAACCAAATCCAATTGATGCTGATGGAAATCAACGGGAGGATGGTGAGAATTAATTCTCTTATATAGTACTTATTTATTTCACAATTTAATGATTTTGACTTTAATATTGTACTTCAGATTGTCTTCTGCCAAATTATTCTACTGCTGCACACTCCTCTTAGTTATTGTTATGTTGTGCTTCACAAAATTTCATCTTTAAAAAGACGGTTTGGACCTTTGGAAAAGTTGGAATATATCTCCCATGAGTTGATAACAGGGCCATACGCCTAATTGGGTCCACATCACACTTCATGCGAAAATTGTATAACTCTATTGTTAAGAGTATGGAGCAGGATTTATTTATTTATCAATGTTTGATTTACCAATGATTAAGAAGTGTGATCCGCAAAAATAGTCCCCATATAACTACGTTTATGAATATTGCACCTTTTTAGGATTTATATTTAAGTTGTAGTTTCCTTCAAATGTGCAGTTAAAGTATACACGGACTGCTTAAGGCAGATTCTTACTTTTATTGATCTGAAGTTCTTCACATGTTACAGTTATGCTGGCAAATGACCCAGTTGACTTCTTCATATTGCCTGGTACGTACTTCCATCCTACTTTATAAAAATAATAACATGGTACATAGTTAAGGACTGAAGTTTCATTATATCATCATTTTTGTCAGGACTTGCATTTGACAAATCTGGAAGGAGATTGGGCCGTGGTGGAGGGTAAGATTGATCATCTTAGCAATCAGTTCAGTTGCACCAATCTATTGTAGTTGCTTGAATATATCATGTTCAGACTCGAACTGAAAACATTACCTATCAATACTTCGGACTAGATTCACCCTATAAACCAATTTACTGAACTGTGGAATATTATACTCCAATAGTATGTCAAGTGAACCTTCTTTGCGGTTTATATTAGCATTTATTTATTTTGAATAATGGTTCTCACTTCAGCATACCATTTTATTGTTGCACTGTGGTGAAAACACTCTAGTTATTATGATACGTTGCTGATGAACTACCAAGAGCTAGTGAAGGAGCGGAATTGGAAGCAGCCTCTCCTAAGTATGTATGGGTCTCTTGCAATTTGGTTTGAAGTTGGTAGACACTGTATAACATTATTTAATTGGTCTGACACCAACATTTTCACTCTGCTTCACAGTTGCAATGTCCTATTCAGTCCAGATAGTGGATGAGGAAGTTATACCAGTTACTCCAACTGATGTTCCTATCGATGCTCTTGTATCCCCATCTGGTCTGATCCTCATAAGCCAAGCCGCCTTGGAGAGGCTGGTCTGATCTTCATAAACCAAGGCGCCTTGCAGAGGTGTCACTGCTATTGCTTGGAGTTCTGTAATGATCCTTACTGGAGTTGCCTCCAGGAAGCCATCAGTGATATCATGCTTGCAGCATTGGCCAGTGGATAATAGGTGAATCGGTGAAGTGCATAATCTGTATTCTCCAATTTATGGAAAAACGATTGTATAATGTTCCATGAAACGAAAGCATTTATTTTACTGAGGTAAAAATGAAATAAAATGAATTTTGTGGTTGTGGAAGGCTAATGTAAGCTCTGCCTGTTTTTGAGGAAGTCCAACTTCTATTCTTTGAGAAAGAATAATCAGTCTTACGTTTTCATCCGCAACTCAGTTGTGGATAATTTCCTCGCAAGTGAAAAATGATGCATTCCTCCTACAAAGGGTTTGCTAGGACTTGTGGAGGAGAGTTTTACTGTTAAGAACTCCAACTTAAAAATTATTCAGGCGCTAAAACGGGGTAAAAGATACATGTATTCTCTCCCGGCGACCCTTTGAAATGTTGACAAATGACAATCTCAATGAGATATCGGAAGCTTTGTGAGGTCGCAATCTGTGCCTACATGGCCACAGTCAACCAATTTTCTTAGTAACAGTGTTTTTGGGGTGAAAAAGAAAAATACTTGTTTTCTTCTAATTTTTATTAAGAAATGAATAGTCATCTTCAAGAGTTCAACTACTTGCATTTTTTTCCCCATAAGATCCTTGTGACACGGCTCAGATTTTCTCGCATCCAAGAAAGCTATTCTACCTCGTAATTTTGGTGGCAAATTTCTAGAAGATAATCTAAGTACGAGATTCTAGAAGCACGTGGAACTATTTAGAAACTTCTAGAAGATGGGAGAACTATCTGGAACTATCTTGAATATTCTAGAACCGTCTAGAATATTCTAGAACCATGTGGAGCTATCTAAAATATTCTAGAGTCATGTAAATTATTCTAAAACTGTATAGAAGCATTTAAAAGATTCCGGAGCCGTGTGGAAGTATCCGGAAGAATTTAGAACTATAGGGTATCCGGAAGAATTTAGAACTATACGGTATCCGGAAGAATTTAGAACTATAGGGTAATTTGTATAGATGTCTCTAGAAGATACTATAGGGTGATTTGTATAGATGTCTCTAGAAGATAGGATACTTCAACACTTGTATAGAACATTCTAGAATCATCTAGTGTTAATACTTGTATAGAAGATTCTAGAAAACTCAAAGGTTTGGGAAGCCAACTATAAATAGCCCCAAGCCCCTCATTTGTAATCATTCAAGCATTCAAGAAGAATTCAATCAAGAATTCAAGTAATTTTCAACCTCTCTTGTGTTCTCTAAGCTTTCTTAAACTTTTCTCCATTTTCATACTTAACTATTTCATAAGTTTTGCACGTATATAAAGGTTAAGGCCGAGTTAACATTCCATACTTAACTATTTCATAAGTTTTGCACGTATATAAAAGTTAAGGCTGAGTTAACATTCTTTGTTTATCATTTTGAGTGCTAGTTGCCGCACGAATTTGCTAACAAAAAAAACAGCTTGTAAAACTTGAAAGTTGAAACTGATATTCCGTTGGGACTCTAAATTACTTGCTGACTTATAAAACAGCTTATGGCTGTCAATCGTCATTAACACTTTGACGGTATTTGGGCTATTTGCCGAGCTGATATCATTATCTTTTATATTATAAAAAGGTGCAACATGAAATGTCAAAAACTGAAACTCTGAAAAATGGTAAATAATACAGTATTTGATTCTGAGCAAGCAACTTCTTGACACCAGGAGTACTATATTCACTTCAGATCAATGATTGGATTAGAATACAGTGAAGTACATTAAGCTACAGTAGAAATACATACTATGGCAACTGCAATTTTCTACGCTACATGTATTCTCATAATATTCTTGTTGGAATAACTAATAGTCAAGGTTCTGCCTCAAGCAGAGAATCTAAGCGCTAAAGCGTTGGACTAAATAAACACAGTTCAGCCTCCAGCAGAGATTCTAAGCGCTTTAGGGTTGCACTAAATATGCTGTTGAAAAGCTAAAACCAATTGATTAGGGCACGTCGTGTCATGTAGCTCTCTCGAAGCTACTACCGACCTGCATATGAAGCCAGTCGGGTTGAGATCCTTGAGCATATTCTCTTGGTGCTTGTGACCCATATATTATTCCAATAGCATCAAATGTAGGCACTCCAAGCTGAAACATCATAGCATTAAATCAGAAGTTAAAGCACGAAAAGTGGCAAGATAATATATTTCCTCGACTCAAGGTTACTCCTAACCACAACATGAATTTCTTGTAAAAGTTCTGATTACATTTATAACAAAATTCATATACCTTCTATGCATTTAACCAAGAGGATAGATTTGAAAAGAAGAGAAGACAAACTAAAACTAAGATAAATAAATAAAAATCTGAGAAGAGTCAACACTATTGAGCTTACTCAAACTGAGTGTCAGTTCAATACAATGTATGCATTTAACCAAAATATGTTGTCTGCTCAACTAAAACACACACAAGTAGAAATGATAATAAACAAATAATGTTTGCTAACTTTGGGAATTCGGAATTGCAATTGAAAGCACATCTGCAACTTCATGGAAGAAATTATTTACTATTTGAGGCTCAATCTCAATTCCAAGAATTGGAATTGAGTAGCCACAGTGATATAAAGGAGTTCTTTCTGTTCGCTACTATGATAATGGGGAGTGGATGGCAGCATGGCGCAAACAAGCACATACAAATAATGCATACTATTTACCCAACAATAACGTGATCCCAGTGAAACCCAATGAAGACAAACCTAGTTTCAGTGTAACGAAAATAACTGGAATAAGATAAACACAATGATACAAGAAGAATTGAGTGATATGAATAAATAACTAAATGTAGCAACTTGTATACTTGATCTCAAGGAGACCAACCAAAGGCAAAGCTCACTGAAAAGGCAAAGCATTAAAAAAGTACCACAAATTCACAAAGATAAGACCAGAAAGACCAAAAGTGAAAAACGGAATAGAAGGAAGTATGTCAGTAGATGCCCAACTACAGAGCAGGAAAGTGTGCCATGTGATAAAGTTGTGGTCCATCACTTTAGCAGTTTCTAAGTGTCTCATCATGACGATGTACCACATCATTTTAAAAATCTCACAGCACTAATATTTATTAGTAACATTTCAGAAATATTAATATGATGGAGAAACCTTTGAAGAACAATGAACGATTTTTGTTTTCTCTTTTGGACAATAAGGACTCGGGAAAGATTTTATGCGCCACCACAGCTTCAAAAATCTAAGGTTTAGTTTGCAAAATCTTATTTCCAGATAAATAAGGTCTTTGTACATCTGCTGTTGGAGTTCTGTCCATTTCATTCTTATTTTTCTGTTTTTCTCTTCATTTTATATCTTCTTAATCAAGAGGAAAAATCAAAGAAAGTAGCTGAAGCAACATGTTCAGTAAAATTTTTCTTGAACATAGAGAGGCCATTTCTCAACTGTTTTACTAATGCCTTAAATATAGACTCTGCATGTCATTCCTCTGTAAATCTAACTCTTCAACCACAGAGTCATTGATTGATAGTGTTCAGGGTTGAAAATTTTCTAATCTATCCATTTAGGTACCAACTCGAACGCAGAAAATTGTAATGCTAAGAATTACATACTGGAAATCAATATAGACCCAAATGCTATAGCTATTACTACATTCAAAATAAAGCCATAGAAGGCTCAAGATTTTTTGAAGAGCACTGAGCACCATATTCCAGGTCCATTAAGTTGATGGCAAGAACGTCTTAGCAGGGAATAGAATAGTTTCTCCTTTTAGGATTTATTTTTGATGTGAGGACCACATTGAGCCAGTACAATGGTGTGGCAAGTGTAGGAAATAAAGTATCTTACTTAAGTTGAATCTAAAATTTGCTAATTGTTTCTAAAAGTAAAATTAAATCTTTTTTTATTTCTGTGTGAAGTGAACAAATTTATTGTCAATAGTGTCTGAACTTCCTGAGCGCTATAGATTGCAGAGCAGACAGCATGGTCTCCATAACTTTCTTTCCATTATTTCGTGGTGTAGCACAGTAGCATCACATCCGGGCAGACATCTCTTGGGGATTGAAGTCTTATGATTGTTTCAAGCAAGAAGTGCTACCAGATAAAATATAAACTCATACCCTATAGCTTTAGCACTACAAAAATATTTAATGCTTTCAACTGTTTTTCAGTTAAAAGTATATATGAACCCCTATTTGTATGCTGCAACTTCAGAAAGGGAACATTTGAATTCACCATTGGCAAAATTCTTTAGTCCTTTTTCTCAATCATAGCATTTTCAAAATCAAAGGGTAAATAACTAGAAGCCATCTCCAGAGTAATTCACATGTAAAGAAAGACAGGAAAAGTTAATAATTTTACCTCCTTGAGCTTTTGCGATTGAAAGAAAAAAAAAAAAAAAAAGATGTATTCAGCAAAAAAGAAAGAAAAAACAAAGATGTGCCACATACTACATCTTACATTTTTCGAAGGAATTACTTCTAGAGTCGGCTCCATCCTTGAATTCACTGCTTCAAGCTTCATAGATAAGAACTACAACATCCAATTCATAGATCATGGGTTCAGATTTAATAGCACTAAGGAGATTACAGCATTAAAATAGAGAGGAACAGTTCTGGAAAAGGGTGGTTACCTCAACTTGCCGTTGTAGCGACTGGATGTAATTAATTATTTCATCAAGGACCATTGCTTTTCCAATAACCTTCTCAAATGACAATCATAGAAATTAGGGGTATAAATGACAGTTTAATATAGTGGGATTCAAAAACCTGATTTTTGTTGACAGTTAGACTATGAACCACAAGTTTATAATCAGGACCACTACATAGGCAACGAACAAACCTTGTTGCATCCAGGGACCAAATCTTGCAGAATCTTCATCCTCTCACTGATCTTCTCTCTCCGAGCCTAACAAATAGATAGTCTTAATTATTCAGCAAGTTCCAACAAATTCGAGTGCATCTAAAGAAATTGATGAATTGAAACTTGCGAAAGAATTGAAGAAAATTACCCTCTCGGCTAAACTATGGCTATCAGTAGCTTGACCCCTTCTTGCTCTCACATGAATGTAGTCTTTAACCTGCTCGGTGGACTTAGTTCCTGAACCAGAACTTGCTTCCACTTCAGCCTTTGAACTGCCGTGCTCCTCACTAGATCCCGACGCTTTCAACCGCTTACTATTCGAATCGTCCTGACCAAAAATCAAACCAACATAAATAATCTCTAAAAAAATGCGTGCCAAATCATAATATTTGCTCCGCCAGAACAGTTGTATAGTTTTACTACAAATTAGAGACAATTCATCTGTCGTTCTAGCAGGATAATTTTGCTTCGTCAACGTTGCATAAGAATTTGCTGTGGTGTAAATGAAATAGGGCGAAATGTAAGGGGATACCAGATCACTTGCATTGTTAATGATGGCAGAAACGAGCATAGAAGAAGATCCCGCCTCGGAATTCGCATCCCTCCGCTTCTTACTGCCGCCGCGACTCCCGCTTTGGTCCGTCACGGTTGATTCTTCGACGGAGACATCACGATTCACGTTGGTTTCGCCGAATCCACTCATTCGAAGCCCTAATCCTCCACCACCGGGGTCGTTGGCATTGATGGAGAAAGGCCAAATCTCGGCTAAGCTGTAAGACGAAGGATTTGCTGCTGAGAACGAAGACTCGTTGATAAGTGGAGGATCCATTTCAGAACTCTAGCATTCACTGGTAGTATACTTATCCTCACCTGTATATATATATACATACATATAGATATATTATGCACAACAATGGAGGGTGAAAGCGAAAGGGAGATGAGGGGTGTTAATGAGGGTACGCTGTGTTGAGAGATATTTAATTAAGGAGTTAGAGTAGTACACTGGGTATGGTACTGAAAGCTCTATCTATAGATATAGATACAGTCGTGTGTGTGTGTGTGTGTGTGTATATATATATATATATTCATACAAATACAGATAGATACAGATGCAGAGAGAGATAAGAGGAGGATGGATAGTTGCAGTCAGTGGGGCTGATGCGCACTGTGCATGGTGCGCATGATAGTGTGGTACAGAAACACTGAATTAGCAAATTCGTATTTTCCTAAATGAGGAGAAAGGAAAAGGGAAAATTTTCTTACAAGTTACAAGGCCTTTTCGCTGAAAGAAATTATTAAGAATACACTGTTTGTTATATGAAAATAGTTATATCAGATTTTAATTCGTATTAATAATGTATGTTTAATTGAGATTATATCTATTTAAATGATAAATATTTTTCAGACTTTATATGTATATAAAATGATCATATAAATATTTTTATATTTACGAGAGAGTGTGTGAGTTTTCGTCAATGGTCTTATTTGTAAAATATATATATATATACATACATATGTTTTATTAAATTTATTATAAAAGCTAACAATAAAAACAGGTGCACAACATGAATAATTTATGATTATTAGTTTGATCAAATTATTTTATTTGTGATATATTTGATTTTAATTCAATTGTGATTACATAATTATGTACTTTTAATCGGTGTTTAATTGATTATATTATATGTAATTACTATATAACTAGAATTATAACAATTAGATCATTGTTTAATTGATTATATTATATGTTATAAAGAGTATGTAATCATTGTTTGATATCTTAATAGTTTATATTTAATCGATTATAAATATAAGTGTAGTTATGATTTGGAATTAATTTATTTTTGTAGGAGATGATGTTAACATATAATTGCAATTATAATATTCAAATTTGATTTGGATTGAATTTTTTTTAATTAAAAGTGTTAATATAATAATTGGTACCGAGATAATTGAGTTGAGACTAGTTAACCAAATTATATACCCAATTGACATTTTTATCAAACAATCTTATTGAAATAATATATAATTATATATATTTAATAAATAATAAGATAAGTAAATTTTAATTATAACTAGTTTGTAAGATCATGCGTAGCACAAGTATTTTTGTTTTTTCGGTAATATTAAGAGAATTATAATTTTTAAAATTTTTTATTTCTAATATTTTTATAACTATTAATTTGTTCAAAGTCAAAACTAAGTAATATTTGTTCTAAATATGAAGAAAAAAATCATTTAAATTCGAATTTGAGTCAATTAAAATTACTCTTAACAATAATAAAAATAATTAAAAAATATAAAGAGTAATCAAATTAACTGAGTCAATAATCGTGGTAACTGCCCGACATAGAACGGTTGGGAACAAGGTGAAAAAAGTGGGTAACAAGGAAGTTTTCTCTTACCTATATATATAGAAGTAAGTTTATATCAGCAGTCATGAAAAAATAGAAGCTTTGTCCTTGTTCTCGTGTTTTACTCCTTGTTCGCGTCCCTTGTCCCAAAAAAAATTGTTCCATTACAGTTTCTCTAAAAAAGTGTTTCATCATAGTTTTTAGTTCTTATTTGTTAGTAGACAGATTTTGTGTTAAGTTCAGATTCTGTAATTTGTTGTATATTGAAAAACAATAGTCTGACAATCATCTTAGGGACTAAACTGTTTTAAGAAAAACGTACTCACACGTGCCTCAAATTTTCCTATTTAGTTAAACTGTTTTGAATACTAATTTTTGTACCCAGTTTTACCGCAAAGAATACCCAAAAACACCGATTCAAATTTTATTGATCAGTTAGTCATTTTGTTATATTTTAACATCCTAACTTCTTACGGAGAGAAGGAAAAAAAAATGTTATATCACTCTTCATATCTTACGCATCAATGTATGTTTAACATTTATTGTTTGATATTGAAAATTTTACGGGTTAATTTCTCTTTTTGTCTATTTATTTATCTCTCTCTCTCACACACACACACACATCGATGCTAATAATTTTAGGCATAGATGGTAGGCATACATCTATGAATGTCCAAAGCATATACAAATTTCGTTATATTTGTTTATGGAAGGGAAAAATTTTTGGGAGATAAATTAGAGATTTGAAAAGCTAAGAGAAAATAATAAATAAATCCTCTACTATAGTAAATATAAAATGTAATTTTATATAATTTATATGGGTATTTTCAGAACATAAAATAATGACGCAAAAATATCATATCTACTATATTAAGAAAGCCCGTCTCTTGGTATAATAAATATGATATTTACATTCATGTATATTTAAAAAGTATATGTGCATACTGATTTATATATAAAGATATACAGAAAATGACCTTCCTTTAATAATAACAACTTAGATTAAATGACATAAACTATGTTAGATTACTACTCCTTTCGGTTTTAATTTTTTTATTATTATAAAAAAATTAAATAGGTACTCAACTCAATTCTAACTGGAAATCTAGAAATCTTAGTTCAAATCATTCGTTACTCGTTTCTTCTTTGTACTTCTTAGGACTCCTTCTCATTGAAATACTTCAAATAAAGCTAATCCTTTTTTTTCAAATTTTTTTTAAAGAATTTTCTATTATTATTATTATAAAAAACTTAGGTCGAAGGAGCTTCTCAACTCAATTCCAACCATAGATTCTAATAGTACCCGCAGTGGGGTAAAATAGCCTGTCCTTCATGCGGTGCACCTCTGCCACGTAGGAGACCTGGTGGATCATGCGTTATATTTTGGACCCTATGGTTCACCTCGTCCTCCTCCTATTTAAAAAAGAAAAAAAAAAGAATTGTTTATTTGATGAGTTGGTGTATTGTATAAAACATAAATTTTTTTAAAGTGTTATATTTTTGGCTCACAATTAAAAAATATATATTTATATCAAAATTTACCATTTCCATCCTTTATAAATAGAGACCACAACTTTAAAATTTTTTACTTTTACACATTCAATCTTCTCTCTATCTCAAATCTCTTCTTTCAACTTTCCTCTTAATATTTCTATTTTCATTTTCAACATGTAAAATGGATGAAAATAACAATACTTATTCTCATCCTAACTATCCACAAAAAATTGATTTATTCACACATCTCCTCTCTCAAAATACAAATTAATATCCACGAAGAAAATTAAAATAAAAACATGTTGTACCTATTTAATAGTTGTTAATGCAATATTTAAAATTACTTTTATTATTTTTAAATATTGTCACGTATAGATCTCAATTAATTTTTATTAAACATTAAATTATAATAAAAAATTCAATTTGTTTTATTTAATTCGATCCAAAAATTTATGTTTTAAATATTGAATAATATAAAATATAGTGAAAAATGAAAAATTAGGTGAGAAAAGTAAAGTTAACGACATGTTGAGTTGACATATAATTAGGTGCAACCTGATGGACATTACAGAAATTAAAAATAATATTTAATTGAGTTGTGTTTATAAATATCTGGATAAAACATTTGAAGACCAAACCTTTAGGTTGAGAATGCGAATGCTAAGATGATTGTGATTCATAGATAAGCTGGTACTACTCCTTTTCCCTCTTCTCTCTCAACTTTAATTCCTTTTCCATTTTATTTTTGACAAGTATATAATTGCGACATACTTCACAAATTATCAGTATGTCCCACTATGCATAAATTATAAAATGATCCGTTCTATATTTTTTCTATAGTTAGGTTTAGTTTTTTTCTTTTATATTTTCATCAATATTCTAATCCACCTCAACCCCACATAAAAAATGTAGAGATGAACATGACTTGTTTAATTACACAATTCGCTTTTTTTTTAGAAATCGAATTGAATTTCTCCCTCGAATGATTCTAGTTTTGGTTTGTACAAAATTTAACACATGAAGTGAAGCAAAATAAGAAGCACTTGAAAGTCTATTTTGCTTCTTGTTTGGATATGTTGTCCAACTCCAAGTTGACTCTCACTTGCATTCATATTGATGACCCACTTGTGAGGTTGACTGACTCCTTACTCCATCAACATCTTACAAGTACAATTAATTAAGTTATGTCCTAAAACCTAAGTACACAAATAATATTATTTGACAATCCATTAGAAAGGGTATAAAAGGAACTGCATTATTTCAATTTGCTTCTCTTAAAAAAATACGCAAATATTTTTTTCCCTCGAGATGGTGGGATTACGTGTTTGTTAATTATGCAAGCATAAAATTTATAGACAAAAAGAACTAAATACTGCAGAAGTACGTGATTCCAGCATTAATCGACTACACAAATTAATTTGTGTACTTTATAGTCGCTTCTTCTATGTAAAATTTTAAAATAATAATACTACGTTTGATGTTCAAAGGTGTCTAAATTTGGAGCATTTGATTTTATATATTATATGCTTTTCGTATAAATTTAAAGATAAACTACTGAGTTATCTGTATACAAAAAATAAACAGAATATATCTACTTTTTGGGTCATCATAAAATTACTCTTCTGTTTTGGGTAAATTATAATGTCATTATTTCGAGGAGGATGTGGTAATTATTTTCCACGTGCCAAATAGTATAGGGATCTGCAAT
Organism: Centella asiatica; assembly: GCA_014636745.2. Lineage (NCBI taxonomy): Eukaryota > Viridiplantae > Streptophyta > Magnoliopsida > Apiales > Apiaceae > Centella > Centella asiatica. Next base: position 46,891,239 of record CM025784.1, on the reverse strand, counting down.
TTTGCTTTGTCAATTTCATTTAAATCCCACTATTTGAGTTTCATTTGTTCTTGAAGATTAGAATGCACATGCTAACATTCTAAAGTAGTAGTGCTCAATGACAATTTCATAGTACAAGCTTTCGATAGAGGTTGGTAAAGATATACATTTTTTGATCATAGAAAACACAAGTGTAAAGATTTCATTGGTTGGCATCTATATATATTTGCCATGCCATATCTCATCTTACTTTTTTGGTATTTCCTAATTTAGATTAGCTTACACTTGTTACCATCTGATGACTAGTAGTATCAGTTTCTTTGCATTATTGGATGTTGAGTACGATTTTAATTTTTTCTTTTTATCTTGTCTCTTCTCATGGACATGTTATATTGTTATGAATATAATGTCATATAATTTTGAAAAAAAAATTATGTTTGAGGTAAATGGCACTATATAAATAATGCTACGACATGAGTTTTTTTTTATTTTAATTTTTTAGCAAAGACAAAAGAGATTATATTACTGTAACAAGTTTACAATCCAAAAAACTTGGGTTAAGATCTTAGCATAACATTTCTTACTCTCCAATGTCATGCTTTTTGTGATTAATTGTGAGGCTACCTTAAAACTTGTGAAAGAATACTGAAATATCTGTTTTATTTTTTAATCTAATCCCTCAAACGTCCTTTACATTTCATGTAAAAAAATTAGTACGTACATTCATAAATCTTCATTATAATAATTCCATTAGGACCCCAACCTTATCTAAAAGGTATTACATATTTACATACATTAATATCAAAAAAAAAAAATCTGGACCTGATAGGCCCACTTTTTTTAAAGGGTAAAATTCTAATGCGAGGCCCATACTTTTCCTAAGCTACAAAAGGATAGATAGGCCCAAATGATGAATTAAGCCCAATTAAATGAACCCAGATCATCAATCCGAGAGGCCCGTGAAATGAGTCCACATAAAATTAGGATCGTCTTAGTCCTACACAGTTTTTCTAGACCAGAAGGTATGGGTAAAACCAAACAAAAGACTGTCAAGTGTTTGGCCCACAGACATTCAAGCCCAACAATGGACCCTCGGTTTAAACACTTTAATACTCTATACTAATAGACTCTTTCAAACTTAATTGAAATTTCGTATTATTAGTCATTTTCGCATTTTAAGATGGTGGATATAAATTTTTCTAAACTTGATCTTAATCTCTCTCATCATCCCGAGAAACTTCTACCAATGAAATAAATTTTATTATTTCTGTCTATTTGTATTTTGAGTATATATATAACTACTAATTATGAATCTCTTTCGTATGTGTAATTTAAATTAAAACGATTATTATTTTGAACCGAAAGAAATATTAGCTAAGATCTACTCATATCACATAGCAAGACATATTATGTGATCAGAAATTATAATTAGGCGCAAAATCTTATGAATGAATTTTATTTTGAGTTATAATTAACTCTTTATTAGTACCTCCATCTATAGATATTTGTCGTACAAATATCTGTCGTTTCACGCACTTTTAACTGACATTTAATATTCATTATATATATTTTTATTTATATAAAAATTTAATTAAAATATTTCTTATTTCTTATTTATATTAAAAAATATAAAATATTTAAAGTTTACTAAATATCCCATAAAATTTTCGTTTTGAGAAAAGGTAAGTTCTAAAACTGATCTTAGTTCTCTTTGGCTTCCATGTATTAGATTGTAACCAGGTAATGAAAAGACAAAATTTACAAGTCATGGGAAGTTTCACATTTGGCAACTTACTAGAAGCTTGATTGAATAAGATCAATTAAATTCTTTCCGATCAACAGAATTCATAATAAATGCATGGAGAAAGTTATAACTACTTAACAACGAAGTCGTATCCATCAATATATATATATATATATATATATATATGCGTTTATAGAGAAAAGTAGTCGTAATTTGAAGCAGAACAGAAAAAAAAAAGAGATAAAAAAAAGGAACTTCAAAATATATCGAGTACTACCAACTAAAGTAGGCTTTATATGATTCATAAACCCAATAAGAATTACATTTTCCATTGGGTTGGAGTTGATAAAAATGATGGAATGTCTAGGGAAAAGATCAAAGGAAAAAGGCCAAAAAGAAACGGATAAAACTTGTAATAAGTCGCCCAAAGTTTTTCTTAGCAAAACCAATGTACAAGTTCACAAATTACAAGGAAGAAGCCACTTTTTCTTAACCCCTTTCTTGGTTTTCTCCCTGAATTTTCTTTGTACAACATCAATTTCACTTCTTAGGAGTTACAGTATTATTGAACTTTCATTCATTCAGCTTTCCGTACAGTAGTCTTGAACAAGAGAATATAAAGCTTGTGATCCATGGAGAAATATAGGAACCCTCCTACTGAATGCGTAACAAATGACCCAAAACTTGTCCCTACAATGCAGTGCCAAGCAGGTCCATATGCCCCATCAAACTCCTGGAGTTAAAAAAAAATGTCAAAACAAAACATTATCAATATGTTCATCCCCAAATCAATCAAACCATTCAAATCTAACTCAACCAAGAAAAGTTTCTATATTAATTGAATTAAAGGGTAAGAGATACAAACTGCTTATAGATGAAAAGAAAGTAAAATATTCAAGAAAAAGAGAATAAAATAATTACTACACCTTTTTGAGAGTTGAAGCAAGAGTCTTGGCAGTGAACTTTTCCAAGCTATCATAAGTCTTTCTTGCAAAATCCACAGCATGAATCTGCATGAATGGTGGCATGTCAGCTGACACCACTTTCACTCCATTGCAGCTCATGAAATCAGCCAACTCAGTCTGTGAGCTGCAAAATGACCTCCTCCTTCCCCCACTGTTCTTTCCTGCTACTAAAACAGACCCTTCATGAAACCCCTTCAAAATTTCTAGCTTTGCCTCCATCTCCACAATGGGTTTCTTGATATTTTGCCCCTCCAGCTGAAAAACCCTCTCCTCTCTCTCTTTCTTGGATGATTTCTTGATTTCAGCTGCTTTATAACTTACAATCTCTCTCTTTGTATCAAGATGGTCTTCAACAGAATTCTTGATTGAGATTGTCTCTTTTTCTTTGACCTTGGCTGCTGCAAAATTAGTTCTTGGACAGTGGTCTGTTTTCAAATCTGACACACTTTTCCTATATTTCCTGCTTGACTTGGTGAGTGATGACACTGGACCATCTTCAATGGTGGAGAGAGACATAGCTTTTGTTTGAAAGTGGGTGTCCACACAAGGCTGTGGGTGTGGATGCCCACTTGAGGGTTTTAAGAATTCAAGAACTTTGTGATTTGTGTACAATCTAGAAAAGTGACTGGATATGGTTTGGACTGTTGGAGAGGAAACATTAGTGGGTGTTGAGTGGGGTTTGGTGGCGGTGCTGGAGGGGGTGGGGGTGGTTGTGGAGGTGGCGGTGGTGAAGGGGGGAGATTTTGGGTGCTTTCTGAGTGTGGGATCCATGGATGTCTTGGGGTCTGAAGGGTTTGCTAACTTGCGCAGGTGGGCAGAATGTTGGGACATGATCTTGGGGGCACAATAAATTAGAGAAACACAAAGGAGAAGAAGATGAACAGAGAGCTTCTGGGAGAGGGTTGTGTGTGGTTTTTAGAGGGAGGGGTGGGGTGGGGTGGGGTTGGGAGGGGTGTGGTGTGGATGGGGGAGTCTTGTGGAGTTGCGGTGAGATCTGGTTTATGGGGCTCTAACATGCGCCGGGTGCGGAGGATAAGAGAAGAAAGGAACGTGATAGATTTGTTTGACTTTGACCTGATTTGAGCAAAGCATGTGGGATGCTTACTAGTCCTAGTGTACTAAATTAGACACGTACCATCCATGCTACGTATATTGTTTATATGTACGTTAATAATTTATTATTATGGGTCTACATTAATATGTTACTGTACTAGGGCAATTGCTTAACTTGTGATCATGCCCTTTTGTATTTAATGTAAAATCCAGTGCTCCCATTTGAATAATACGGTGTACAAATTTTTTCCAACAAGAACTAACAACTTGCGTAATTTATGAAACCCCTCTTTAATTAAAATAAAAATCTCAATACATTTTGACACTATAATAAAAATGAGAAAATGGTAAAATTCAGCCAAACATTTCTATTAATTAAAAATTCAAGTTTTGCCAATCATCCACTAAATCTTTAACTAAATTCGTAAACATTACCGCGAGTCTACCGTGAGTATTCAAAGAAGTTGATAGTTTCTTCTCATTTAAAATTTACTATTAGAGGGAAAAAATATGAGAAAAATGAGGTTTTCTCAAATTACTAAAAAAAAACTGTATTACATGAGCATTTACTTGTAGCTCGGCGAGATTATTATTCGTTCATGGAGAAATAAGTGGATGTTATATTATGATGATGTAATTTGTTAAAATGGTTTATTTGTATGGAAAAAATCCTTTAGGATAGAAATTATCCTATTTTTAGCAGGTATGACAAGTTGATATCTCATCACGGTTGCGCAAAGAGCAAGCAAAGTAGCCAACAGTCGTATTCAATTCTCTCATTCAATATGTTGAAAATCTTGTACGGTACATGGTTGCGTGAAACCTTAGACCTACTCTACCAGCCCACCTTCAGTTCGATTGCTGCACAGCCAGCAGCCCCTACAAAAATCTGGAGGAATAAAATTCAATATATAAATGGTGTGCTGATGAGAACACTAGTCTTTTTTCTTTTTCTTTTTTAAATAATTTTTTGCAATTGAAAGATAATTGGGTTTCAAATATGAACTAGATGAACTTTAAAAACTCTAGTATTAATTTGAAACTAACTTTGAAGTAGGAAAGAAGGTTAATTGTACAGATTCAATATATGTTTGACGTGACCATAGAAGATCTTCCGAACAAAATCAAACTGAACTAAATTGTGTCTTCAATCTCAAAAACACAATAAGAGGATCAATATAATTGAACATCTTTTGCCAGTTGCCGTAATTGAATAAAGACAATAATGAACATAATATATTTGATCAAACACAGTAGTAATGGATCCTCCTGAAAGAAATTACCATCTCCTGAAAATCCCGAAACTTTCAAGCCACCTAGTATTGGGATGTTACTACATTCACTTCTTTGTTCATTTAGGAGTCTTTAATGTCGCCATTTTCTACCTGACTTGAAAATTCTTGTGGTAAAACTTTCTACCAAATTTTCTTATTTGAATTCTTCAGTTTGTGGTGGAACTACATCATCAAGAAACATAAAAGAGGAAATTCGTTTTATTTTCCTAATTTTACGAAAATAAAAATTCACTCTTTTATCTTTCGCGCCAGCTAAAGCGAGACGCCTATTCATTCACAATTGAGGTTGAATTATGACATCATTAATGCAACAATTTGGGATTGTTGTCTGTGTAACCAATGTCATGGCTTGTGATTGAGAAAGGAGATCCAAACACCGAGTATTATTAGTATAGTTGTTAATGCTGTTACTTAAAAAGCTTTCTTACCAATTTGAGAACTGAACTGATGATTGCTTCAAAAGATTTTCACATCGCTTTCTGTTCTTCCGGGAAGTTGTTGCGCTATTGCCTATTATAGACCACTTGGACCATAAACAGAATTTCAGTAGTAGTATCCTTGCACTAGAAACAAAACAAATTAAAGACAATTAGACCAGTTGACCATCATACAAGTGTGGATTAAATATCACGTTTGTGCTAAAAAGAATTTTCTCCCTTTTGATTTAACTTATTTTTTTGTGAGATTTTCGATTTTGATTTCTTCTATACATGTCAATTTTCTTTTTAGGGACTTGTGATTGCAACTGACTGACGTGTTCGTATAAGATTGGATAAGATAAAGATGGGCCTATGCTATACACGATTGAGGAAAAAAACAAATGAAGTCCTAACTGGAACAAGTGTCGCAGCAAGAAGTCACCAAACCCCTTCGAAATTTCTTGTTTTGTTTCCATCTCAGCAATGGATTTCTTGATAAGAAACCCTCTCTCTCTCTCTTGGATGGTTTCTTGATTTCATCTGCTTTATAACTCACAATCTCTCTCTCTGCATCAGATTTCTTGATTGATTTTGTGTCCTCTTTCTCTTTGACCTTGACTGCTGAAAAATTAGTTCCTGGACAGTGATCTGTCTTCAAATCCCACATTTTTTCTCTTCTATATTTCTTGCTTGATTTAGTGGGCAAAGACGCGGGACCCTCTTCAATGGTGGAGAGGGACATAACTTTTGCTGGGAAGTGAGTGCCCACACAGGGCTGTGGATGTGGAAGCCAGTACTTCGAAATTCTTATGCTTTTAAATTTATGTTATTTTGACTCCATTTGCCTTGGCATTTGTTCGCGAAAGACTCGGCGTAGGAATGAGACATAATAATCTTGTGCACGATGCGTCATTTAATCGCCAACACATTTATTTGATAACTTATAACAGAGAACAGCACATACTCTCATATGTCAATTACCAGCGGTCCATGCTAGTGGTTCATAAACATTTGGGTAGAAAAATCAAAGTAATACTTGAATAATCAAAGATCAACATACAACATTTGGCCATCAACTGACACATTCTCAACAATACATATACCTAATTATCTTTGACCTTTTCTCCCCCTTTTTTTTTTTAGCATAAATCAGCAAAACTCTGCTCTAACTTCCACCCCAACTACTGAAAAGGTACAAGAAAATATGACTAACGGTTGATTGGTGTATGCATTCTCTCCACAATCCTATTTACAGCATCACGAGACATAACTAATGTGTCATGCAACAAAATGCTGTAGACATTCAAACCCTACAAAAACATTTATGAGAATATAAGTGAATACATAGACCAATGGGGCCAATTATTCACCCCAAAAATTTTAAAAAAAAAATGAAAAAAAAATATTTTATTTCAAAAACACAAAATATGATACTTACAATTGAAGGTAGTACGTTGACATAATGCAGATTTTGAGTAGAAAGCTTTAATTTCTCATCAATCGGACCACCATCCACCAACAAAAGTTTCTTAGTGTTCTCCATTTGCTTCACATAGTTCACAATGTTCTTGGTCTTATGCGATGGAACATCTAAATCCTCCAATATTAGTAGCTGTTTATGTGTTCAACAAGCTCTAGTTAGCTTGTAAGCCCAATAAACAACATGAAGATCAAAACTAATTATTTAGAAGCAATGCAGAACTTTGACCAATGACAAGCATAAGGGAAGATCTATTTTACAATCATTCGTTCAGCCAGTAAGCATGGAACACAAAAGCCTTGGCTTACATCTATTTTATAAACACTCACTCAGCCAGTATGCATACAACAGAAAAACAACGAGAAACCACCAAGGCTAGATACTCCAACTAGATGTCAGCATACTTGATGAAAATGAAACAGTATCCAAATTAAATGATAGCAATTTCTTCCTCAGTATTCACAATCTCGCAAGACAAGTGACATCACAACAAACTAATAATTGTTATTTATTAAAAGTATCCAAAACTCATTTCTGAACAGAACCCAGCTTGTAACAAAATATCGTCACGTGCCAGGGAGAGGAAAGTGAGGAGAATTACCTTTCCTTCTGCTGCACGAGCTGTTAATGCAATCTTAAGTCCTAGGCGACGAACCTTCTTATTTAGCTTGATAGCATGACTTCGTGGCTTAGGGCCATGCATAGTTGCACCATGCCTCCACTAATAACCATTAAGAAAATCCAATGAAATTCCAAGATTCTTACAATCTCACCCTAATTCATGCCAAATAACCAGTAAACCATTTACCTGAGGTCCACACCTACTTCCATGCCTTGCTCGACCCGTTCCCTTCTGCGGCCATGGCTTTCTCCCAGTTCCACTAACCTCACTAATAGTTTTTGTTGAATGGGTTCCCTGCAGGAAATTAACCAGCAAAACAGCTGCTTCACTTGCTAAGCTCAAACAGACTATCACTTAAAAGTAATCAAGAAGATTATGCCTTTACTGTGCAAATACATAGACTTAAACTCCCATGATACAAACAAAAGAAAAAGTAAAAATAGAACAAGTTCAATAATTCCATCAGGTATATAGCAGAGTTGTGTTCATCACTGGGGAGCATCAAGATTTCAGTTTCCCAATAGTTGACACTATGTCTTCAGCTAACTTCCCATATTACAAGCCAATACAAATAAGCTGAACATTTGTACCTGCTGTCGTTTTGCAAGTTGCCATCTTACAACACGGTGGACAATATCTTTTCTAATAGGTACATCAAAAACATCACCAGCCAAAACCATAAATCCTTTATCTTCATTGTCAAAATTTGTGACAGGGATTACCAAGTCTTGATAGAGTCCTACAATAAAACAGTTGCAATAAAATGTTGAAAGCTCTATAAAGTCTGACAATATAACTATCAAGGATATATAATAATCCAACAGTATAATATAAAGAAGCTGCATGTAATTTTTTCTCAAGACAGAAAAACACAAAAGCTAATGTTTATATGGCATGTGCACCCTCAATCTCACTTGAGAGTATAACTTTCCTATTTGAGGTCTCACAAATATGAGTCTACTTTCAGTCAATACACCAATTTTTATTAGATCAAAGAAAAGATTTTACAACCAATGATTGTGATTGTTGATAAAATGTCAATTCTAAACAAGGACAGAACACAGAATAACATATATACAGAAACATTACTATATATTCCACGCTTCCTAATGGATCTTGTACAATGTGAATGATAAAAGAAACTCCCAGCATTGCACATGATCACACATTCATTGGCCAGAAAGAAAAACAGAAAGGCGGGGTTCAGGAAAGCAAAACTTGTGTTTTAAATAGCCTAATGAGTCAAGAAGATGTCAGGAATTTACTAATCCGTATTTTTATTTTTTCAGTAAAAACCTTTTCAGTAAGAAGAAGGCAAAAATATATGATTTCTAAGTCTTCCACATACCTATGGTCCGTTCTGGAGTTAGAACACTCTTTCTGGATAATAAATCAGAGGGAAACGTTCCTTCACTTGATTCAGGAGTTAAGACTGAAGTCGTAAACTTCCGGCAAGCAGAGAAAGATGACTGAACCTGAATTTAGAAGCGTCAACAAGTTTATGATTAGTACCAAAAGCACCCATCTCTTTTTCCTCCCCGTGCCAAACCTTTGAACTCAAATTAAATGCTTTTAATTGAAGAAAAAGGAAAAAACAACCACCACCATAATTTTGGATTGCTGAATAATTCAGAGTCATATCAATGCTGTAATATTGGCACTTTTTTCTCATTTGTAAGCAGCAATAATTTAAAAACACATGTTTCTACTTTCTCTTGTAGTGATAATGAATATGCTGCAGTGCACAAGTCTCATTTATAAAACAATTCAGCAATCAATCTCTTAAATCATGAGAAATAACAAACAACACAAAACAAGCCAGACACTAAAAAAGAATGATCTGAAAAGCAATCTTTAAAAATAATAAAAGATAAAAAAAATTCACTTATCAGTAGCACTAACCAGTGGAAGCATATCCTTAAGATAGCTCCTAATTGGTGTCTGCATTTCCTGCAAAACAAATATAGAGGCAGTATACTTATGCTTAACCAATGTTCACAAGTTGCAAGTAATCTCATCTCCACAAATTTACGATTGTACTGAACATAAATACAATTATATAAAGAACTAACACATAGGTGTACATAATTATCAACCAGCAAATTGGTAAATCTGAATCAGCCAAATATAAAAGCCCTAAATTTATAATTTTGGTTTCACATTTCATGTTCTTTCTCGTTCTTATCCCTCCCTAGCTGGAAGCCCAAAACTTAGTTACACTAACAATCTCTTAAACCTTCAAAAAATTCAACTTATCATCACATTTTAAATTCCAAACTGATTTCTCACTTCATCACTATCTCGTCAATACTAATACATGGCTACTTGCATATTACGAGCATATTATTATATAGGGCTCTAAAAACAGAGAGAGCAAAGGAGTCAAATAGAGAACCTGGAGGTCGTCGGAAAGACAATCGTATTCCATGGCGAGCTTACGGCGCTGGTTTCTAAGATCAACAATTTCCGCCAGTCTTTGGGAAACAACAGATTCTTTGTGCATACGTGCGAGAAAGTTCTTTGATGAATTCAATAACCGCGACGACAACGCCATTGTTTCGAACGTGTAGTGTTGTTACTCGATATCTGAGCTCCGACTAAATATGGAAACTGCAACGGTTGCAGGGCAGAGGTTAACTACGGCGAGCCCTCGCCTCTCATGATAATAAGAACAGAACAGAACTAAAAAGCCCAATAAAGAAATCAGGGCCTCCGATTTCGCCCTATTCGGAGCAAACTTTTTACATAACTTAAATTCGTTTTTATTATTTTTTTTCTTTAAAGAAAAATTCGTTTGTTTTGGTCACGTAAGATGAGGAAAATTTTTGACACAAATATTAGGATGCATAATTTAAAATTTTGGTCATGCTATAATTAAATTTATTCAATTCGTCTGATAAATTAGTTAGTGGCTAATTGAGAGTGTGCCTTTGATTTGTTGGTAAAAATGTTGCGAAGTCTTTAGATCAATTATTGATACAAGTAGATTTATTGAATACGTTTTATTAAATTATTAAACATTTGGTTTTGACCCAAATAATAGTAAATTTTTTTATTTTAATTAAATTATTTACATTGTTAATGAAAGTGAATCGTTTCATACGAGTAAAAGCGGCAAAATCTCAAATCTAAATTTTTAAGAAAAGAGAAATAAAATGATTGAAAATAAAGTGATTTGACATAAAAATAAACAAAATCAGAATAAAATTAAAAGAAACAAAAAGAAATTATATCTTTTTTTATAAGTTAATAAGATATTCAAAAAGAAAAAGATTTGTGGAGGAAGTACAATATAAAGCCATCTGAAAATCTTTGACAATGCAATCCATTCGGTGCACGATCATAATTTCATAAAACAATAAATTAATTAAAGAAACAATGACCATGATCCAACATCATAAATATTCCTCATCTTTTTTCTTTTTTTTTTTTGGTCATTCCTTATATCCTTTTAAGTGTAAATAAATTCAACTTTGAGTGTATCTTATTCCGAACAGAAATAAAAATAAAGCATTTTGTGAATTAATTAAAACTTCAAACTTGGTAGTAACAGGGATCTTCCAGAAGGCTAGGAAACTCCACCAAGAACTTGTCATGTTCATGTTCACCTTTTAGCATGGCTTCCACAAATGAACTACCATCTCCTGAAATTTCTGAACCTTTGAAGCTGCTATGCATTAAAATGTTATTACATTCATTCAGTTCCGAGTCTTTAATGTCACCATTTTTTACTTCACTTGAAAATTCTTGTGGTACCAAATTTTCTTGTTTGAATCCTTCAGTTTGAAGTGGCGGCGCTTCTTCAAGAAGAAAATCGCGCCAGCTAAAGCTCGATGCTAACAACCCTTCGTTTTCAATCCAAGGAGGAGAAGATGAAGATGATGAAGACGCGTATTCATTACACAATTGTTGCTGAATCATGACATCATTAATGTGAGAATTTGAGCTTGTTTTCTGTGTAACCAATGTTATGGCTTGTAGTTGTGAAAGGAGATCCAGACACCGACTATTATCCGTATAGTTGTTAATGTTGTTGCTTAAGAAACTTTCTTTCAATTCTGACAACTGAACTGATGATTGTTCTGGCATTTGAATGAATGTTGTGTTGTTGAAATTTCCATTTGGAGAGCAAATTCGCGCACCGGAGAATGCGCCAATGTTGCTATAATCCGCGATGATTTGGGAGAAGGGCTTGTGTGTGACATGATCAATTCCCATTTCACAAAGCTTCTTCTTCAGTTTAGTGTTCCAGTAGTTCTTCACATCATTATCTGTTCTTCCCGGAAGTTGTTGTGCTATTATAGACCACCTGATCAAGAAAATGTTCTTTACTAGTATCCTTGCTCCAGTAACAAAATAAAGACAGTAAAAAACAGCTGGCTATCATAAAATTGTGAATTAAATGTAACGTAATAATATCATAATACTATAAACAAGTGTCTACTTTTGTCATTTATTTATGCTAATTATTACGATCCTTCTATATATGTTTGCCTTTTTTTTAACCACATGTGATTGTGACCGGTGTGTTTGTATAAGATTGGACAAAGTCAAAGATGGATCTATCCAATATGCTATGGGGGAAAATCTAGAAATCATAATTAGAACACATACATTTCAACAAGAATTCCTGGTATATAAGAAATTATATAAACTTGTCTAAAATTGACCTGCTTCCTATGGTTGCATGGAGGTTAATTATCGTTTCTTCTTCTTCGGGTGTGAAACTCTCGTGCTTGATGTCATGCCTCAGGTGGTGCTTGTACTTGCAACTCTTTCCACATCTCCCAAGTCCTGTCATACAAAAACTTGCAAATATATATATATGTTTCCAGTCTAATTGTAAAAATAAAAATCGAAAGAAAATGCATGTTTCAAGCATGATTATGATAATATAAATCCGTTTGTTTTGGCTTAATTTTTAGAATTTCTGAATTTTGGTACTTTACGTTAGAAAAATTTAGAATCTCTAAAATTTAAACTGCTACAAATGAGTAGATAATCAAGAGTAGAAAGAGGTCTCCAACTAGTACTTATTCTTGTGAAAGCTTTTGCCCTACCTGTTCGACGTTTCGATACATATTCAACCATTTTTGCATCATCCTCTTCTGTCCACTTACCCTTTCTCACATTCAGTTTTTCACAAGGAGGCCTCACCATTTTATCTATTGAAACAAATTAAGATTAGATGATAATTAAAGGGATAAAAATCCACAAGAAATTAAATAAAACCTAAACCAGAGATATATATTAATATATCAAAATACTATTAATGCAACTGTAAACATCATTCGGAAATGGCAATGAGAAAATAGATGAACTTAAATGGATTAACAAGAGATGTAGGCATGAAAAGCATGGCATTCTCATTCCATTTTATTAAATTTTGCACGACAAATGGCATCATATACATGCTTAACTACTAGATTGAAGTTTATGGAAGTGAATAATGAATGTAATTAAAGGTTATCTCAAGGGGAGTTAAAGAGCATTTGAGTTAAGTTCAAATTGGGTGATTGTTTTGGTTAGTCATGAATTAAACTAAGTTAAAAGAAATGCTTAAACAATTGATTAGTACAGATTAAATGATTCATTATGCAACAGGAAATGGATTTTCTGTGCTTTGGAATCAATCTGATCACAAGTTTGATAAGAGTAACTATTATAAACAAAGATTCATCTAATTAAAGAAATGTAACACAACAGCTCATTTAAGCTCTACTAGTTCTTGTGCCCACAATTTCTTCGTGATATACGAGTAGCTTTACCAAGTGTGTGAAATGATGATAAGTATATTAATCAAAAAATTGATTAAGAGCGATTATCTCTGAAATTTGTCCCTATATTTTGCAGTTTTTAATTGTTGCCGAAATTTAAAATTAATAAAGATTTATGTTTGTTTTTTTGGTTAGAAATTTCAATTTTTTTGCATTACTAAAATTTGACACTGTTCTGTGGATTACCCTTCAATCCATCATCTGTTTAGCTTAGAGAACCTTGGAATCAGACTCAACTTATGTTTTCCTTCTTCTTCTTTTTTTTTTTTTTTTTTTTTTTTTTTGATTTTGTTATAGAATTAGATTAAGGGAAATATATTGACTCAACCACTCGTTTTTAGGAATGAATATTTAAATCATGTGTGTAGCTCACTCTTCTTGCCAATGTAATATGACAGCCTGTGTTGCGGCTGCATAATGGACAGCTAATTTTGTGGGAAAAGAAACTCTAAAACAATTAATATACAGGATATAATTTGACTTTTGAAATAAAAAACACTGAATTTGAAATTAATTAAAACTTATTGAAGCTTAGTGATACAACTAAGCTTAACAAAAACAATTTATCAGAGAATTTATTACACTCCAAACCACCATCTATGATACTCAAATGTTGATACTTGTATCTTGCTACAAAATAGTAAGTAAAAAAATAACTCACGTCTTTTTTTTTTCTTTCTTTTTTAATGGAAAATGTTACCCACATCTTTCAATAAATCTCATTAACTTATATTTTGTGAGCTTTGCTTTGTATCCACTGTATACATTTAAAACTTATCATTTTAGCCCAATGGAAATATGTTGCATGAAACTTAAAAAAAGAGACAAGTGTTAACATAGTGGAGATTTGGCCTTATTGTGTTGTAATTGCCAATTACGCTAACACGCATCCTCCATTCACTACATTTTGTGGGATACCCAACATTCGACATCAAACGAATTTGAGAACCTTAGACAAAACTAAATCAAAATTAATTGAAACCATACATCAGACGGTAACAAATTACCTAATACAAACTTTGAATTTTATTTGTACGTTAGACAATAACATGTACGTAGAATTTTGAAAAAAAAAAAAAAAGCATTGTTCTGCTACTCAAAAGGGGAGTCCGAATGATCACTGAAAGAGGTTTTTAATTTTTTGTTGGTTTTTCATTTTTACCATGAATGGGTGGAGATGGGAGGGGGTGGGGGCTGTTGGTGGTCATTTTTAGTATCAATCCCATTGAAGGCTATTTATTTAGCGATTTTATTCGTGGAATATAGCATTTTTGTTAATCAAAAATTTCCAAAATACATTTAATACTAACAAACTGATAAACCCATAGACCGTAGTACCACATAACTAATAGAGAAATCTTTATGTGCCACAATAGCCAATGGGCCTATTTGAGAGGAGCTGGACATGATACTAGGATATTCCTATAGCTATAAACAGTTATTATTATTATTATAAGTAATTTTCACGAAATAAGGCAGCTGATGAAATCAATGTTGTCAAAAATATTCGAAATTAACTCAAAGAAAAATCACAAGAATAAACTACAAACCTAAGAAAACTCGTCCAAGTGGAGTATCAAGCGAAACGACGACACCACATGCCACTAAGATAAGACAGCTTATGTATCACATATCTTTATGCGAAATGCCAACCGGAAACTGCTGGGGACATGAACCTTAAACCATGTATAAAATGGTTATGACATTGCTTTGTGGGGTCCACAAGTACCTAGTTTTGAATTTAAATATTTATATAAAAAAGTTTTTCTTAAATTAAAACTTAAAATTCGTGAATTTCTTAGATATAAAGTACATGATAGTTAGACTGATAGGATGAGGTTTCACAATTAGGTTGTGTATATATTTCAACTAATATGGATGGTTTTGTGCTAATCAATTAAATTTATGTTATATAATATAATGACAAAATGGATTAATGATCTAGGTGGCATGAAAAATAAATTGATTAATACTCGTATGATTATTAGTGTAAGCTAGAGAATAAAACAATAGGAGACAGCTCACGAACTTGTTATGGAGAAACAGGTCTCTACCATGAGGACCATTATTGAATGAGTCATATAATATTGATGATGTTACTAGCAGCACTCAAATATCTACAGTACATCTTATCTACAAAATCACATAATCAGTACATGGAAACAATTAATTTGATATAATCAGTACAATAATTTCTTCAGCATTTTTTAAACAGTACAATACTACATTCTTCAACAGTTTTTAAGGAAAAGGTTAAAGACATTATTTGCACAAAGATTAAATTTTTTAATTAATAGTCTAATTTAAAGATTAAATTTTATGAACTACTTCACTTTTTTTTTAATTATAAGTGGTAAGGAAAATCGACAAAACAATTATAGATAATATGTAAATAAGTTTGTATATAGACAAAATATACAAGGGTTAAAGGTTAAATTATGAACAAAAGAATATATTAAAGTGACGAAAATTGTTTTAACTAATAAAACTCATTAAATTTTTTCATTGGGTTGAGATTCTGAATTTTTTTTAATCGTCTTTCTTGGTGGATAATATGTAAGAACCATATGTAAGCCATTAAAAAGGTTTGTAACTGGCCGGACCCTCAACTTTAATTTTTTTATAACAAAAAAAATGGCAGCTAAAAAAATATAACTAGAGGGAAGAAAATAAGTTCAAAACTCATAAGCTTAAACAAGGCATTTAAAAAAAGAAAAAGAAAAAAGTAATACTGTAATAAAGTACTCCGTCCATAAACGTGTAGTCAGCGTATGAATTGAAGGACTCCGGCGGGGTTTACTATGTATTTGCGCGTCCAATGACATCTTTGAACGGGTCTTCGAACCTTCTTGTGATTAGGATCGTTTTTTATTATATTATAAATGAGGGATGAAAGATTATTTTATGATTTATTACTTGCCAATAGCCTTTTTTAATTTTCGTTGTGATTTTTGGTATTCTCAAACTATTATCCCTTTTCATAAATTAAAAAAAAAAGACTACTATCTCTTTCTTAAGAAAAGAAATCTTGCACGGATTTTTAGTATATTTCTTAAATTATCATCCCCATTTATACAAAAAAAAAGTCTTAAATGTCTTTAATACGGACTACTAATAAAAAAATAATACAAAAGGACACATCCTTTCTGAATTTAAAAATGACAATTAATATTTCTAATTTTCTAAAAATAATAATATAAATTCTCAAAAAGAGAGATTAATAAAAGAAAACGATTCTCTTTATGAAACCGGACAGATGAATAAATCTACTTGCTCTTCCGTTATAAGAGGGAGAAAAATCGGTGACAAAAAAGAGATGTCTACTTTCTTTCAAATTAAATTTCAAGAACAGAATCCCTTCTGTTGCAGCGGACCGTTAATCAACACTATTTTCTTTCTTCTTCAACGGCGTTAATTCTTTGCTCTGCAACTGCTAGCTCCTTGGGAAACTTCTTGTTTCTTTATGGTCACAACCAGCTCAATTTCTTCAGGGTTTTGAAAATTCTCAACTTTTCATTTGAGATATGATGAAGATGAAGAGATCAAAGTTAGACTTTTGTAAGTCACTGGGTCGACAGAGATCGATTCAGATTCTTTGTTCTGTTGGGATTATTTATGTTATCATGGTTAGTTTAGTAGTACCTTTTGTGCTTAATAATGGGTTCAGTTCTGTTACTCAAGAAAGCTTCAATGATGTACTGGGTCGCCCTTTTATGCTTCAAAGCGAAGAGGATTTGCAGGAAAAAGATGCCCCAGTTCGACCATTAACACGAAAAGTTTTGATTCAATCTCAATTTAAAAAATATAAATTTCTGTCAAGGTTGAATTTTGGTGGCATTGTTGTGGATACTGCAAGCAAAGATGGGTTTTCGGGGATTCGGAAGTCCGCAATAGAGGCTTTTGATTTGGGGAAGAAGTTCTGGGTAGAACTTGAATCCGGGAAAGTTCAAGAACTGGTTAAAAAAGCTGCAGAAAATCAAAATGAATCTTGTCCGCATTCTATTTCTCTTTCGGGTGTGGAATTTAGGAAAATGGGGAAACTGATGGTGATTCCTTGTGGGATGGCACTTGGATCTCATATAACTCTTGTGGGGAGGCCTAAACGAAGTCAACCTGAGCAGAAACAAAAGATTTCCTCGTCCAAGGAAGAGCAGAATGTGGTGGTTTCATCACAGTTTAGATTGGAGTTGCAGGGCTTGAAAATTGTTGATGGGGAGGATCCACCAAGAATATTCCATTTCAATCCTAGGTTGAAGGGGGATTGGAGTGGGAAAGCTGTTATTGAGCAGAATACTTGTTATAGGATGCAATGGGGTTCAAGTCTTCGGTGTGAAGGGTGGAAATCAAAGGCCGATGAAGAAACTGGTGAGCATCTTTCTGGGGTTTGCGTTTAATTTTCCTCCTTTTTTGCTAAATTAATTATTATTACAATTTTTTGATAATTTGATTTCTGGCCAACTCTGGGTTTAATACATTTTTTTATTGTCTGTAACTGTTACTGTCCATATTAACATCTAATGAGAAAATTTTCTTAAAAAATGAAAGATTTAAATTTCAGATCAAATTGAAGTGAACATTAGCTGAATTATTGTTCTGATTGATTAAAAAATTAGAACTTCAAATCTCCTTATTCTAGTTTTGGCACTGACAACTTCAGGAAACTCTCTGGGATTTCTGCAGTGGATGGTCAGGTGAAGTGTGAGAAGTGGATCAGAGATGATGATAGTCAGTCCGAGGAGTTGAAGACAAACTGGTGGTTGAGGCGGCTTATAAATCGAAAAAGGAAGGTAATTGTTGACTGGCCATATCCATTTGAAGAGGAGAAGCTATTTGTCCTTACACTTAGTGCTGGCCTCGAAGGTTATCATATCAATGTTGATGGGAGGCACTTCACTTCTTTTCCTTACCGCACTGTGAGTATTTTCTATAACCTATAGTATTATGATGATTGTGGAGTTTGGACTTGCTGGCTTACCTTATGGCTCTTTGTTCATTTTTGTAGGGTTTCACACTTGAGGATGCAACAGGATTATCTTTAGATGGAGATGTTGATCTCCAGTCTATAGTTGCGGCATCCTTGCCCACATCGCATCCTAGCTTTGCTCCGCAAAGACATCTTGATATGTCCAATAGATGGAAAGCTCCACCTCTTCCAGATAGACCTGTCGAATTGTTCATTGGTGTTCTTTCAGCTGGCAACCATTTCGCTGAGAGGATGGCCGTGAGGAAATCTTGGATGCAACATGAGCTTGTCAAGTCTTCAACTGTTGTGGCTCGTTTTTTTGTAGCACTGGTTGGTGAATACAACTATTCTTCTTATTTCAACATGTTTCAATGAGGAATTTTTGTTTGAGGGTTGTTAAAAATTTTACAAATTGATATTCTGGCAGAGTGGAAGAAAGGAAGTGAATATTGAACTGAAGAAAGAAGCAGAGTTTTTTGGAGACATTGTCATAGTGCCATACATGGACAATTATGATCTTGTGGTCCTGAAAACTGTTGCCATTTGTGATTACGGGGTAAGTATTGAATCGTAGTAGCTCATATAGCTTTCACTCTGGAAATAACTTGTCTTTGAATACAATTATTGTTTTTAATACTCTGTATTTTGTTTACAGACTCATACAGCATCCGCAAAGTATGTCATGAAGTGCGATGATGACACATTTGTAAGAGTTGATGCAGTTGTGAAAGAAGCAAAGAGTGTAGGTGATGACAGGAGCTTGTACATTGGAAATTTCAATTTTCACATTAAGCCCTTTCGCAGTGGTAAATGGGCAGTGACATATGAGGTAAATATCAAACTTACTCTTTCCTTATCACATTGTGTGTGTGAGCATTATAATTAATTTTTCTTCATAGATATGCTTAGTGAACTTTAAATCAAATTCATCAATAGCATATTCACTTACATTATCATGTCTGCAGATGTTTTTGTTTATCTGCAAGTTGCACATTAAATTGAATCATAAACCACATTTGTAGCGTGTCTTCCATTTGGTTAAGTTGCAAAAGGTCTTTCTAATTTTGATCTTTTGCACCATCATATAGGTTCTCATCTAGCTTCAATGTTGATTAACAACTCATGTTTGTCTATGAGCTGTGTTATACATCGAATGTCTTAAAATGTTGGTTTTTTCTGGTTCAGGAGTGGCCAGAAGAAGATTATCCGCCTTATGCAAATGGTCCTGGATACATTGTTTCATCAGATATTGCACGCTATATTGTATCCGAATTTGAAGATCATAAACTCAGGGTATTGTTATAAACCTCTACCTGTCCTCCTATAAACTCACACCTCCACACTCCCATTCAGTTATACATGACGTGATTTCAATGTTTTGCTGCTAAAGAATAACTCAATTCACCTCTTGCAGTTGTTCAAAATGGAAGATGTGAGTATGGGGATGTGGATCGAGAAGTTCAACAGTTCGAGAACTGTGGAGTATATTCACAGCTTGAATTTCTGCCAATTTGGATGCATTGAAGATTATTACACAGCACACTATCAATCTCCAAGACAGATGATGTGCATGTGGGATAAACTTCAAAAGGGAAAGCCCCTGTGCTGTAACATGAGATGACAGGTCGAGAACATAAAAATTCTACTATATATGCAGAATTTGAACCAGTTAGTAGCACCATAATCTTGTATAGATGTAGGGGGGCTTCTTTAGGAGCCCTTAGAAATTCTTTCATTCATTTTCCTCCTTCTGTTGTTCTTTCCTTTTTTTTCAATATTTTTTTTAAAGGTTTTCTCCTCTGAGATTCAAGAACAAGAACAGGGTTACATACCACTTGAAAATACATCCATATGTATTTTTAACCTAAATCGTTGGAAATGAAACAATGAAGAGTGAAACTTTTTGATGCACTGAAGTCGCAACTTATGACACTAAATTCTATACTGATTGGGAAGAATGAAATGTACTGATACAATAGCTATCCGTGATACAATAATATAATTCATCTTTAATTTTTAGCCCTCGTGTAATTATTACCTTATGTAATCAATAATTAGAATTCTACCTGACAAATTTTTTATGTATGATTTTATTCTGTATGGTTTAAATGTCAAAGGAGATGGTAAATAACCTGAAAGACCAACAATCAAATTGACAAGTTGATTAGGTTTTAGTGTATATTCTTTCAACCGAGTGTGTATTTCTGTCGTTATAGTACTCATAAATAGTAATTCATAAATAATAATTTACAAACAATATTTTACATAATGTATTGAAAACATACTAAAAAACTAGTAATTTTAAAATAGTAATTTCTACATAACTTACAGTAAATTACGAAAAGTAAAATACACTTACACGGTGTAATTGAAAAATAGGGACATGTTAGGAAATTTGGTATGGCATGAGATTTGCCCCCCCTTTTTTTTTCTTTTTTCTAGAACATTCTTTTAGCTTTCCGGAACCAATTTTTGGTAGTAACAACTTTTCAAAAAAATAATAATAATTAGGGTTTTGGATACCATTGATCTCGGCGCATTCTCTTCATTCAATATACATTTTACGCATTTATATACAAGCTTTCTCTCTCTATCATTCTAGTTCTTACATTTACAAGCTCTCTCTACCTTTTTCCTTAATAAAAAAATTGGGGAAAAAATAGTTTAATCTTAAACACTTTGTTATTTATCGCATGAGGATCAAAAGTCCATTCGTAGCGGTGTAAAGAATTTGAGTCTCGGGTCATGGAGTTGGTATAATTTTATCAAAATATCTTTAGTCTCGAATTATTTCAATCAAGGTACCATTCTAAAATTTGAATTTATTTTGTTTATTTAATTCTCTTTACCAAATTCTCGTGTTTAATTATATGGATTATGTATGAGCATGCATGTATTCTTTCATTTTGTTGGTCTATATTCGCTAACTGTGCGTTACTTGAATTCTACTAGCTACAATTATTAAATTCATGTGATAGTATCAGATTGTCTACTATAGACCAGATAAGTTAGTATGTCCTTGAAAACTATATACCAACTTTCTATACCCTCACCTTTATTTGTCGCAATTTGTAGTTTTTTTATTTAAAACAATTAAATTTTCATTTAAAAACCCCCCAATGCAACAACTACATTATTATTATAATAATAATAACTGATAGTCGACTCCACATAGTAGACTTGTAGTATGTTAAGACTCCCTAGCACCATCAAAATAGTCATTTTCCCCTTCACCAACTCCTCTCTTTTTTTCCCTTTTTCTTTTGGCTTTACTCGTGTTTGCTACTTCTGTTCTTAAAAGTGACAGAACCCAAGAACAACATTGACTTCTCAATTGGCAGCCACAACAATGGCAGATCCAAAGCCATTCTTCAATCTGTGGAACACCTTTGCAAGTTTCACCTTCGTCTGGGCGATCATCAGCCGATACTGTCCAGTCGAGCTCCGCCGCTATTTGCAATCATATACACACAGACTCATGAGCATTTTCTACCCTTACATTGTGATCACCGTCCACGAGTTTAATGGAAGTCATCTCAGCCGGAGCGAGGCCTACAATGTAATCGAAACATATCTCAGCGCGTTTTCGCTGAAAACCGCCAAGAAACTTAAAGCTGAAATGGGAGACAAGAAGATAACTTTAAGCATGGATGAACACGAAAGGGTGACGGATACCTTTAATGGCGCAGAAGTTACGTGGATTTCAAGCAAAGTTACGTCACATTTGCCACCAATGTCTCTTCATCCGGAGCCAGAGAGGAGGCTTTACAGACTTAAATTCCATCAGCGTGACAGAGAGATGATAACAGAGGCTTACTTGGAGCACGTGCTGAAGGAGGGGAAGGAAATTAAGCAAAAAAATAGGCAGAGGAAGCTTTACACCAACAGTAGCAGTAGCAGTGGGGTTGGTACTAGGGTATCAAGCCGCATGTGGAGTCATGTTAGATTTGAGCCTCCAGCAACATTCGAAACCATGGCGATGGATCCTGAAAAGAAGCAGGAGATTATCGAAGATTTATTGGCGTTTAGTGAAAGTAAAGATTTTTATGCTAGAATTGGCAAGGCATGGAAAAGGGGATACCTGTTATATGGTCCTCCAGGCACGGGAAAATCAACTATGATTGCTGCAATGGCGAATTTGCTGAGTTATGATGTTTATGATCTTGAGCTGACAGCTGTTAAAGACAACACGGAGCTGAGGAAACTTTTGATTGACACGACAAGTAAATCTATAATTGTAATCGAGGATATTGACTGCTCACTTGATCTTACAGGTCAAAGGAAGAAGAAAGAGGAGAAGCCTGAGGAGGGCGGAAAAGCTAAAAAGAAAATCTTGAAAGAACTCGAGGATGAGAACAGCATTAACAATGGCAATAAAGTTACTCTATCAGGGCTCTTGAATTTCATTGATGGGCTCTGGTCTTCCTGTGGAGGGGAAAGAATAATTGTGTTTACAACAAATTATGTGGAGAAGCTTGATCCGGCTTTGACAAGAAGAGGACGAATGGACAAACATATCGAGTTATCTTACTGCAGTTTTGAAGGGTTTAAGTTGCTTGCAAAGAATTACCTGGAGATTGAAGAACATCAGTCTTTTGACTTGATTCGTCAGCTGATGGGAGAAACCAAGATCACGCCTGCTGATATTGCGGAGAACCTCATGCCAAAGACAGCAAAGATGAATAATGCAGACGTTTGTCTTTCAAATCTGATTCTAGCTCTCGAGGAAGCAAAAAAGGAGACAAAGCAGAATGAACCAGAAAAGATGGAAGCAAAGTTGTCAGATAAACAAGAAGCTACATAACTATTACTATGAAATTTCTGTACATATCTTGTTATCTGAAATAACCTTGGAAGTCTTTTCCCAAATCACAATATTTTCTGATTTCAGTATTTAGTTTCATGCCATGCCGTTCCGCAGATCACAATATTTTCTCATTTCAGCAAATAATTATATGCTGATTTAACAAAGAATAGCACCAGAAGTTACCATCTAGGCATCATCTGTGATACATCAATGTAACCAAAATAAAATGCTCCCAATGATAAAGTACATGCAAATCTTGCGTACAAGTAAGAAGCACAAATAAAATAAATGGTAATATGAAAGTAAAATTAAAAGTTCCTTTATTGTTTGAGAAAAGTCAAGATGAAGAACAAACATGTGATTGTAATTAGTTACCTTCTGCAGGAGGATGGTTATGGTCAACAGTGAAATCAATTTCAAAAAGAGGCAGAGACACAGACAATGTGAAATTCATTTATCATTTGAAAAAAAAAAAAGGAGCATTGAACAACAGTGATATTTTTCCCTTATATAAGAGTAAACAGGTAATTGTACACCCACTAGATAAGCGAAATGTTACAGAACTCCTACAACAAATTCCTCACGGGTCACCCGTTGCTTGTATGCAAACTAGAAAATGACTACTCAGCAGAGTCTACATATATTTTTTTTTAGCATCACATTGTTACTAGATATGAACCATTATAAGCTGCAATATGGTAGCTGCTTCATCTTTTGCAATGGAAGAACTCAAGATGTTACTTGGTATGCCGAACACAAAATTTAATAGATGTAACTATTAAATAGCAGGCTTCCACCATAGAAATCTGCAATACGCACCAAGGGAAGCCTCAGAAGTTATCTGTATCTTCACTTTTCATAACCGAGTTAGGGCCATCGTCAAAGCCAGAACCTGGGGCAAGCTCATTTAGATCAAGAAAACGCCTCTTTTCTACGCCTTTAAACTCATCTTGATCAGGGCTATCAACTTTCTGAGGCAGTTGAATCTGCTCTTCCTCTACTGCTTCAGGTTGCTCTTCAAGTGGTGGATCAATTTCCATCTCCTGGTTGCTATCGTTTCTCTCAGTGTCTTCACTACCACTCCACATGGAAAATTCTTCATTCTCACTTGCATCTGTGTGCTTCTCTGATGCATTTGATTTCTCAGATTTCGAAGAATCGGTTTCTGAATCTGACAACTCGAGTTGTTTATAATCAATCTGGTTTCTGGTGGCCCTTTTACTGCGTCTTAGACCTGACTGGAGCTCATTAGCTGACTTTAACTTGGTTTCTCTCCTAGTGCGGCCTGGCAATTTTTTAAACCTTCGAGCCTCACCACTGTCCTCACTCATACTAAGGAAGTCATCGTCGTCGTCTTCCTCCTCTTCATCTTCATTATTTTCTCCTTCCCAACAGTACTCCTCATCTCCTTCAGAGCTACTAGACAAATTCCTCGTATCTTTCCGTGTCTTTATATATTCATCATCATATACAACTTCCCCAACTATGTCATCATCACTGTCAAAATCTGCATCATTATCTGATGCTGCTTCAACAAAATCTTTTGCTGAATATCGTCGAGGCCTCTGTCTTCGCCGGTCACTATATATCACAAGTTTATTAGTTGGTTTATAAGGGAACTACAGAACTGAAAAAAAGTTTCCAACAAAAACAGCAAGTACCTGCGGTCCAATGTTTCAGAATTAAGGTCTTCATCAGTTTCACTATAATCAGGTGATTGAGGAGATGGCGCGCTGAATGAGACATCTTCTGGAATTCGCGGAGGAGCACGCAATCTACCATTTGTCGAACCATCAGGCCTCATACCTTCTCTTCTGACAGTAGCTTCTGGAGAAGGCTGTCTTCTTCTGACACAAGAGTAGTAAATTAGATATACAAAGTCAACTGTCTACTTCTGTAGTTGCTGCAAAAAGTAATTTAGTCATATCTTTCCAAGATATGATATTTCAAAAAAGTTGCCTAGATGATGAAACAATACTTGGTTGTGTTGATAGCTTCAGTGATTGATCGGTCATAGTCATCTGAAAAAAAATCAACAAAATGCAATATGAGATATCCAAGTAGAAATTATTGACACAAGTAACAAACACAAATATAGCGAGACAAAAGACCGTTATGGATAAGGATTCTTGCTAGTAGCAACGGATCTTATATATATTAAACCAACCACAGAGCAAAAACCATGGATGTCAGAACTAGATCCCATTAAACAATAAGGAGTAAAAAGGATCATTTTTATTGATCTCACCAAAAGTATATGATACAGGTTTTCTACCGCGAAGGGAGCGGCCAGGAGCAAGCACATCCACACTCATCATATTATCAAGAAGAAGGGCTTCTCTATGTTGTTTCTTCAACAACCTCTCTTTTTTCTGTGCAGAAGAACGATACAATTTACTCCATATAATTCAAAAGTATTTTCCGGGAACTCAAAATTTGATGAGATATCAGAGGGAAAAAAATGTAACTATTATTTATAAATTGCACCCATAATCGGTATTTCGTCAAAAGGTAACAATTACCTTAAGTTCCTTCTCAATCTCTGGAAGCATATCAATTTTTAACTTCTTTCCAAGTAAAGCCTCAGTTCTATTTTTGCTTGAGGAAAGCTTCTCCTGAGATCAG
Organism: Centella asiatica; assembly: GCA_014636745.2. Taxonomy (NCBI): domain Eukaryota; kingdom Viridiplantae; phylum Streptophyta; class Magnoliopsida; order Apiales; family Apiaceae; genus Centella; species Centella asiatica. The sequence continues at coordinate 46,865,510 of CM025784.1, read as the reverse complement.
GAGACAGACAACTTCAGCAAATAGAATAAGGCCCAGAAAACGAAAAAACTGTGGTTTTATGAACAATCGGCTACAAGCCCAAACTCAAAGAGAAAAGCACTGTTTAATGTCAGTCCATTGATCTGGAAAATGAGAACATCTGATGACTAAAATTATACCGAAGACTGGAGATAAGACTGAGCTTCACCTCCATGAGAACTACCCATATCTAGGTTTAGAGATTACATAACATCCGGTGGAGAAGTTTATACGATTAGATATGTTTATTATTATGTTTTCAATCTGTACATATATGTACGTATGGTGGCCGTCTGTGCCTTTGTTTAATGGCTGTAAATCAGTTTGTGCCTTTGTTTAATGGCTGTAAATCAGTCGGCTGGGGATGATCCACAAGCAACACTAGCTACGGATTAGTCCACACATGGAGGAGCAGACATAACAGCTTCCTTTCTAACAATCAACCCCAAGATTTTACCAATTCTACAAAAGTGAATAAGCAGGAAACAAGGGGCACTATCACCATACTTTCAAGTAGTCACATCACAATCCATTAAAAGTTATTTTAGTTTTTCTTATTTACTATATATTTTAAGTGTCCAAAGTTATACAGACTTACGGAAACATCTTCAAATTCATCTAAATTAGTGGCAGCAGTTTCCCACTGGTAAGATGAACTTGCAATGGGCTGTACATTTTTGCCTTTTCCTTTCTTCACTTCCACTTTTCTTATCTCTCTGTACAAACGTTGACCAATGACTGGATCATCTTCATACCTACAACAATAAACATAGAGGCAATGGATTTAACACTACAGGAGAATGCTCATCATTATTCACATGTACAACCCATAAAATATGACCAGGTATCTAAAGATTTTTCTTATGAACTGGCTGTCTCAAGATGAAACTTGTAAGTACAAAGTATAAAATGATCTACATGTTAGTTAATTACCAATAGGAGATTCCATGAGAATCACCCCCAACACGTTCCTTACGAAATGCTGAAAGATGAACACCATGTTTGATCGAGTCATCAACATAGTTCCGAATATCTTCTTGCTGTGGAAGCGGAAAAAATAATTCAGCTCCTTTAAAGTAAGAAATAGAAATCCATTCTATTATACCAGCAACAGAAATATTAAAGCAAACAGCATATATATTGGCAAAATCCATTGTGTTATTTCTGATTTTCTTCATCTGAACTTTTACAGAATGTTTCTTTCTCTTAGAGCATCCAACTAATCACCTCTCGAATACCTTAAAGATTTTAAGTTTCTTCGTTTTCCCTTTTAGGGGAAAACTAACCCAAACAATGTTACCTAATTTGCTTGCCAGTGGATTCAATTAACTTCACTTAAAGAAAATGATGTTACGGATGAAAGATAAAGGAAATTAAAAACGTGGATGCTTTCAAGATTGTAGTATAGATAAACAAGATTGAAAAGTAAAACAATTATACTTGCATGCTAAAATAAGTAAAGATTATTCAATGCACTTTTCCTGCCCTAGTAAGAACCTACATTTAGCTGATGCAGTGATACTAATAAATTATCCAGACTTACCGTTGTCTTTATACATAAAAAATTATTAAAGTACCACATTAATAGAACATAAAAAAGCCGCACAACTATATCATAGCAACAAGATGAAAGTAGACATGGAAGCAGGATAGCAGAACTTTTTGTACCTCAACACGAATATCACACAATGCTTTCAAAATCATGATGCGAAGACCAGGATCAAGCGCATTATATGTTTCAATCTCAGCCCTGGCATATTTATGCAGCAATACCCACATTATGCACCAAATCCAAACATTGAAGATTTGTTAACTTTGAACTACAAAGTTTTTACAAAATGCAATATACTTACCCATGTGATGCAACAATCGGTACCTCCCCATCCGCAACCTGCAAGAAAGTACCAAAACAAATAAAGTCACTGGTTAACCCTATAGAAATTGATATTTGAATGCCAATAGCTTCTAATCTAAACAAACTTGCATTACCCAATGCCACCAGTCTCTCAACTTTCTGCATAGAACAGTAATCCAGGTATTTTGTCCCAGTGCTGTGCGAGTAACCGGAGGGATTGCCTATAATAATATATCCCAAGCAATAGAAGATCAAAAACCACAAGATACAACAAATTTATAGCATAACAGAATATATCTGATAGTAAGACCACACAACCATATATACTGCATACATAGATCTCTTGTGCTACCGGATGAATATATCTCAGATATGTTAGATCAATCCTGTTCGGTTAAAGGCATTCTACTCAAAGCACTCTAAAACAAACTGCCTCAAATTTTGTTGTGAATGAAAGCATTTCTGATTTGGTTGACCACTTGACCAAGTTGCTCACTCATGTTTCTATTAGGATACTCTCAGTTCGATCGGACGTCATGAAATATCAACCAAAAATGTCCTTCTTAGCCACGTGCATTAATTTTAAATCTACAATACATATTGTGCTAGACCAACGGACAAAATAGTAATTATATTTAATTTTTCCCTTTCTGAATCTTCTCCCATTATGCTATTTCCTATTTTCTTATGTCCAGTCCTTAAGCCAAACGTAAATTGCCTTCTCTTCGCCAAGTCTCAACCTTTTTAGCATTCACAAATAATGCTTGCTTTACATGGTAGCCCTCCAACAGAAACATATGGTTCCTTTCTTCACTGATCAAGGCAATAAAGTTAAAAGCTTTTATATAAATAATTCACGAACAAAATGAGTGTAACTAATTACGAAGATAGCTGCATAGTAAAGTGAAAAAAATAAGTTACTCGAGCTCAACTACAATAGCAGGAAAATATATACTGTAGTTGGTAAGGTAAATGCAGCACCATGTACCCCAACATCCAAGAGACCTCCAAATGGTAAGGTAAATGCAGCACCATGTACCCCAACATCCAAGAGACCTCCAAAAACACAAATTACACAAAATTGCAAGACAATAAGGAGAACACCAACCCTTAACAGAGGAATGTGTATATGACCCAAAGTATTATTTGGTGTAATCAGTGCTGTCTCCAACTCCTCTGCAGAGAACTCAACCTTTATATTTAGAAGGGACCTAAAAACCTACAGCAAAAGTAAACACATTAGCCTCACATAACAATCAACACTAAGCTACACAACTCATGGCAACTCAATACTAAGTTGTCATACTGAAAATCAAAGCATACTGACAATCTGATCAAAATTAAAATAAAACTTGGCACTCAATTCCATTTCCAAGGATTGCAATTAATTTGCCCAACATAATTCGACAAAAAAATTCAAATTCTGCAGCAAGACTGAGACTTTAAACTTGTTTCAGCTCACATGTAAGAAATTAAGAATGGAAGCCAATTCCCACATTGACCGAATACTCCATCGCGGCAACTGCGACGGCGGAGGCTCCCCAACAAGAGGAGTCACAATTTTTCTGCATTGCTCGTCCTCCGGTGGCGGAGACTCCTCTCGCGGTGGCCTCTCCTTCCTCTTCTGTTTCCGCCGGGCAGCCACCACTGCGGCCTCCGCCGCCGCAGCCTCTTGCAGCCTAGCGGCGGAGCGTGCAGTACACGCCCTTGCAGGCCTCTCTCTCCTAACTATATTGTTATTACTGTTTTTGTTGTGGTTGTTGCGAGTGTTTTCTGTTTTCTTGTTTTCAACAACAGTATCGGGATGGATCGGAGTGGAGGGTTGTTGGTCGTCGGACATGGCGGAGTGCGGATCGGGAAATGGGAGGGGATTGTGTGTGGAGGGATCACACGGAGAGATCATGGGGTTGCATAAAGAAAGAGTTGAAAAAAAGTTAGGGTTTTTAAGATAATAAAATAGTACTAGTATTTGTTGATGATACAGTAGTAATTAAGATAATACAAACGGGGGGAGGGAAGGGGGGTTAAAGCTCAAAAGGCAATACGGAAGACAAGGGGAGAAAAAGACAATAGTAATGAAAATCAAGATTTTTGGATGATGTGATACAGAAAATATTGGGAAAGAAAAGACTTTTTTTCTTTTTTTTTTGGGTTACAAGGCTAGTGGTTAAAGTTATCAGAGGAAATGGTTAATTTCTACTGCTGTGTTAGTAACATAAGTGAGTTATTGACTGAAGATGATCAGGAAGTTGGAAGCTTGAAATTTGAAGACTAGTAAGCAAGTCCACTGCTACTGTGTAGTTCTAGTGATAGATTTTTCGGGGCAGAGGAGACGGGAGTTGGATACCAATTATGTGAAGGAGATGACTTTGGGGTGTTCGGCTAATCAAGTAATTTTTGAATTATCCGATTTAACTTAAAAAGTTACTTTTTAAAAAATAAGTAAATTTTGTTTTTGTAATTTTAAATTATAGATCTGTATAAAAAAATTACTATTCATCTAGAAAGTAATTTATGAATTGAAAAATAAGAGCAAAAATAAGTCCCGAACATGCCCATTTTGAGGTCCTTTTTCAAGTAGTATAATTCAATATATTTCAGTATTTCAGTATATAATACTCTCTCCATTAAAAAAAAAATAACATTTGAGAATAATATTTGGATAATTTTTTATTATAATGTTATATTTTTTAAAATTTGTCATTACAATCTTCTTATATGATTTTTAATTAAACATTCATAACAAATTCAATGAAAAACCTTATTATTTCTACATGTAATTTTTAGTCAAATATGTAAAATTAAAAATCGTCAAAAGTTCAAATATTGTTCTTTTTATAAAACAGAGAGAATATTAAATACAGTAGAAATCGTGACGAATATTTTGGGCTATTCACTGTCACCTAAATTTTGATTAATTTTCCTCCCATATCAATCACTTACATTCCTCGCGTTAGACCAACCATCTATAGCAATCATAGCAACGGTAACTATAACCCTAACATAATTGTTTCCTAATAATTATTGTAAGTCACAAAATCGATTCTGGTTAATCACTTTACCCTAACATATTTTACAATATTAGTACTAACTATATTACTAAACTTGACAATTCATCCACGTCAATTTATTTACACAATTATTCAAATAACGTGTCTTTCATTATATAATTTTTATTATTATCAAAAAAAAATTACAAATAAAATAAGTCATAGTACATACGTAAGATAAGAGATGAGATGATAATCAAATCAAGATTCCCTGAAAGTTATTAGGCAGTAAACGAATCGACTCAAATCGAGTTTAGTTAAATATTTTTAGAAACAAGTCGAGCCGAGTCGAGTTTGAAATCTTTAACGAACGAAATAATTATTCAAATTAGTCGATCCGAGCCGAAAATTATAAATTAGTCGAATTTTTCATTTCAATCCAAACCGAATTAAACTTAAAATTCTTAACAAATGAAAAATTATATTCATCAAATAGTTTATTTTCACGAATAAAATTGAACCAACTTTAAATAAGCTCATGGAAAGAGTCCAACTTATGAAACTAGTCCAACGGTCATAAGCATTCTTGACATATATAGTTGCCGGACCCACCACCTTGTTATTATGTAAGAGGACAGATGTATATTTCTTCTTGTATGTATGGTACAGAAGATAAGGACACGTACGTTTAGGCAAATAGTTGGTTTTTTGGTTTTCTTCCTTTCTTATTTGTTTTGTTATTATATGTGCACTGTTGAAAACTATAGGAAGGAAATTCAATTCCAAACAACATGAAGTCATGAGACTACGTTATAATGGCACTTGCATGACTCGATCAATCTATTGTTGTCATGTCGTGAGAATAGCAGTACGTAGTTTATTGTGTTAAATTAAACAGAAACAGTAGCTTTGACTTCATATAGAACAAGATCCTAGAATATTCTCCATCCAGATTACATTCTCTGGCTTTTTAATGTAAATATAATACAACCAGTTGGACTTTAAATATGGTCCTTTGATGCATCTATGAAGAACTAAAATTATGAACTCACTATTTTTGCAATATGTATAAGGCTACTGCAACTTTTTATGGTCGATATATATATAAATTTGTTCACCACAGACTCGTGGAGTATGAGCAAAGTAATAAAGAGATTTCAAATTTTTCACGTTACTTTTAAGTGATTAAGAATTCGAAACTCCCCTCCATGACATTTCTGATTGAGAATAATAATAGTAAGTGATAACCGTAATCTCATTTCCCGATATGGAAAGGTGAAATTCTTACGTCTTTCCGATTTTTAACCCATTATATATACAGGGAATTGGGGTGGGGGTAGGAGGAGGCGGAGACGGTTAACTGATAACTGTAAGGTGCCTAAATTTATCAGCGGTAGATGTCACTTGACTGCAATAATCCCCATCTAAATTGACCTTATATGCAAGCCCATATGTATATATTTAGTTGCTCATCTGTTCTGAATATAGAAGCTACAACCTCTGATTTTATTGTTCTGTGAATTTCAAAAGTTATCTCACTCAATTGATTCAAAGCTTGGGAGACTTCTGAATACAATGTCCCAAATTCTTTTCTGTTGTTCACAAATGAACTGCGAAATCTTCATACGTGACTTTTCTGCAGGTAGTTGATTAACGAGTGTGTGCGTAAATTTTAGGCAATGGCATACTAAATCTTCATACGTGACTTTTCTGCAGGTAGTTGATTAACGAGTGTGTGCGTAAATTTTAGGCAATGGCATACTATGTAACAAAAATAAACTAAAACTACAAATCCCAATATAAAACACCGCCACTAAGGTGAATTCAACTTCTTGACTTCATGTCGTACTAGACATTTTCCCTTTTGCTGTTCTGGTTCCAGGTGATCAGTTTTGTGGTATAACCAAGTTATCGACAAAATAATCCTTTTCCAGAACCGAAAGATTTTAAATATATAAATATAAAATAGCTTCAAGAAAAGATATCCATATTCACTCAAGGAGAGAACCAGAGTTGCATGTTTCTCAAGTAATGAAATATCTGGATATCACATTCTTAAGAATGGGCGACAATAGTCAATAGTTTTAAGGAAAGACAGCAACAAAGGAATGAAGGCCACAAACAGCAACTGAAAATGCCATCCTGCCCTGAAATCCATCACATGATCGTTCATACCCTACGTTGAAACTTCCCCAACTGAAAATGCCATCCTACACTGAAATCCATCACATGATCGTTCATACGCTATGTTGAAACTTCCTTCCCCTTCACATGCAGCTCTTTCTATTCCACCTTTTACGCTTATCAGCTCAACTATCAAGAGCACCTAGAGCTTTCATGTCTTCCAAAAATGCCATGTACGAGTCATCAACACTCTGTGGCTTCGCTCCAGATGAAGTGTTTGCTGATTCTTGTTTCACAACAGGTGGAGCAGCTGTTGGAAGGGTGGTGGCTGCCACAGATGAGATGGACGGCTTTGGTTTTGACTTTGGAACAGCAGACTCTCTCCTCACACGCACGGATGCAGGAACCTGATTCCAGGATAAAGAGGATTAGGACAAGAATTGCTATATTTTCAATAATAAAAAAAGTCAATCATTAAGGTGCAAAAAAAGATCCAGACAGAAAATCCGATATGGTATGACACTACTGACAAAGGTAATCCCATGCCTACACTGTCGATCCCCCTTCTGTAGAGTGGTGAGAGTGCTGCTTACCAGTTACAATTGCTAATGTTCATGCTGCAGCAGCCCAGAAGAAGGTTTAACATGCTATCTCCTCAAGCACATTAATAAGTTTTACAAAGTTATTATCAGCTAATCCACCCTTGGACACTCCATTACTTTACTCATCCCATGCTAGTAGTAAATATTCAAAGATTGTCCACACAATACAGCCTACTTTTAGATAAAAATTTTACTAACCATAATCTACTACTCTATTTCATATTATTTATTTTTAAAAGAAAATGGAAAGACGTAAAAAGAAAACCAAACCAAACAAAATGACATCCTTATTATATTTGAAAAATATATATCACCATAATATCAAGCTCATGGAAGTATTTAAATAGTGCTAGGGACACAAACATATGCACAAACTGACTTTTCATAAGCCCTATTAAAGGGTGGTTAGGGGTCCACCAATGATCTGGAACCCAGGATCATTTCTACTACATCAGTTTGTGCACAAATGTCTGTAATTCATTTGTGCACATTGCATTCTTGATATATAAATTAAAGAGGGAACCAAGTCACCAACAACCTGAAGGCTTAAAACTCACCATAGATGTAAGCTGTGGAGTATGCTGAGCTAGAGGCCTCTTAACAACAGTAGATGCAGCTGATTTGACATACGAAGGCTTCTGTGGGACAAATGGTCTGGAACCAGGATCGTCTTGCATCATAGGAGGGGGACCAGGTGGAAGTGGTGGTCTCATCATTAATGAAGCCCCAGGGGGAGGTCCATAAGGTGGCCTGGGCATCAGTGGAACCATCATTCCAGGGGGTACAGGTTGCCCAGGAACAGATAATTGTGGCCGAATTTCAGGTGGGGGTGGTGGGATACGTGAAATTCCTGGAGGTAAGACATCATGCGGCAAAGTAGGGAGCAGGGGAGGTCCAGGAAGTGGGGGATGTTGCCTTGGAGGGGGTGGTGGAGGAACCAGCTTAGCTATTTCCTTTGTCTCAGACTGATCGTTGGTGGTATCAAATTTGGATGATGCACCTTCAGACAGATTGCTCGGCTTTTGTGGTAGCCCTGGTGGCGGAAGGGGTGGAGGCAGCATACTAGATCCCTACATGAGAGTAACACTATATTCAATATAAAAAATTACAATCAATAATTATCTTAAAAAAATATAAATAAATTTGAGCTGTACTACATTCCATCAACTATAGTCAAGTGCCTTGACAATATTAGAAGCCACTTATTGGCATGGAAGAACATGTCATGATATTGACCGAAAGATAACAGAAGGATTACCTGTGCTGGATCCTGTGAAGTCAGATTGTCAGATTTTGTAGATTGACTTGTCTCTCTCTCAACTCCCCCAGTGCCTGGAGGAGGAGGCTGAGCATTCTTATGGCCAGTTGGAGGCGGAGGAAGTGAAGGTTGAACTGCAGCTTGCTCTTTAGGAGGAGGACCTGGAGGTGGTGGTGGCAATGGTGGTGGAGGCAAAGCTGTACTCAAATCTGCCATAGCAGGCTTAGGTGGCTTTGGAGGTGGAGGAGGTAGAGGTAAGGATTCGGGTACAACAGAGCCATCTGCAGTGCCCACCTCACAAACTTGAGGCAGTGGAGGAGGTGGTGGTGGAGGGAAAAATGATAACGCAACATCCTCCAACTCCGATAACAATGATGATGCAGCACCACTTGATGATGCTGCTGATAATGGTATTCTTGGTCCTGCAATTCAAAAAGAAAAACATAAGTGAGGGGCAAAACATGGAAGAGCTTACAGTTGTCTGCTTGAATATCTGTGACCCTTAAAGTGGCAAAATGAACTGAAAATAATAATACAAAATCGCAGTGAATTTTTATTTTTATTCTGTTACAAAGTCGCACTAAATTTAAATGGAAATTAAAAAGATAAGGAAAAAAGCAGACCTATTGATGACTTGAACATTTGTGGTTTCCCAGGTGGAGGAGCTCCAGTTGGATTTAGAGTAGGATGATAGTAAACAGAGTCCTGCATGAATTATTAATAAAAAATGAGATCACAGACGAAGTAAATACTACAATTTTATAAATTATAGATTCGGACAACATATTACTTCCGGTTTTGGGTGTTTAACTCTTTCTTCTTCTTCTGCAGTTGTACGTCTTCTGGGAGGTCCTAAATGACTGCAGCAAAAGTAAAAGAAAAAACTTATCAATGAAACCAAAAAGAGATTTGTAACTTTTAATAGAGTTTACCTCTTGCACAAGATATCATTAAAAAGAGAGACTTCTTCACCTAAACATAACAGGTTCTTCGCCTTTTTCCCGCATTTTCACTTCATATTCCTGGAAAGAAGTTTAAGGTAGACTATGAACATCACGTAAAAGCAAACCAATCTAATGAAGTACAGAGAATAAAAAAACAATTACGAGATCATTCCAACTAAAATATATGCCCTGCATCCCAATTCAAATGATACAAGTTAGTTTTGGGGGATTAAATCTAACATTTTTTGTGACTCAAAAATTCCTATTGTCAATAAATCGTTAGTTAAGAACCTACACTTAGTAGTAATATCGAATCAACGTTATTAAGGCCATAATCTCTCTTTATATATTCATTCAAAAGAGAACAATTTATTAGCTCAAACAAAACTCGATTTTGCTGTTGAGTTAACTTTTTGGTCATCTAAATTGGGATGGAGAGGACATGTGAAAATATAATTAATAACCAACGAGAAGGGGAAACAGAGCTTGCAATAAAATCCAGTAAATCAACTCTTCCAAGTTCCCACAAACATCCACGAGCTTCATCCCAAGTCTTCCACCCTATTAGGTGTGTGTTGATTCCTTTTCGAGGTAATGACCTCATCTTGTGTTTGAAATGCAAACCTCTATGATCATGCTTTTCAGATTCAGAACAACCAAGCATGAACTTAAAAGATGAATTATATACGCACCTAAAAACGTCTTATCAGCCCAACATAGAGAAAGAAGAAACACTGCACTTTTCTAGAGATGTTTGGACGGAAGCATATCATATGTCCTACATGCCTCACATAATTTAGATTGACAAATGGCAAATAACTATACGTTTGTCTTATTTTGATTACCTTCCTCTTCTTCATAACAAGATTCAATGTGTCCTCAAGTTGTCTCTTCTTGTGTTTTCTTGCTTTATCTAGAGCCCCATCTGCCTCTGCAAAAATTTAAAGAATAAATAAAAAAACAAAACATAAGCACATCAAAAAATAACAGACATATAAGGCTCCCAAGAAGGAGAAAAATTTATTTTGAGCCAAGATTAATTAAAATTAACACAAACGACATTACAACAAAGAAACTCCTAGGCTGACAGACAATTATATGGAGTATAAAATTTCTTGCCAAAGGATTTCTTCTTCTGATCACTTATTCCCCTTAAATTTTATTCTTTCCCCTAATTGCTGGGCTTTATAAACGATCGTAAACACCAAGCTACCAAAAGAATAAAACGACAAGAATAAATAATAAATTCCATTACACAAGAAGTTTATCCAATATCTTCATCAGGGTCAATGCATATTTAATAAATAACCTTAATTTAAAAAGGCAATGCCATTTGGTAGTGCACATCCGTTCAGAAACCAAATTAAGGTAAAGGATTAAATGAGAGCATTCAATGGTATTCCACTTTTCCCTGTCCTCCACCCTCCTGACCCTACAAGACCTCCTACAGAAACCTCAAGATCGTCAACACATAGAAGGATGAATAAGTTTAAATAATAAAGACCAAGTTCTTATTTCGCCTGCACTGTTAGAATGTTTAAAATCATATATATTCCATATGGACTCCCACAATCGCGACAGCGTGATAAACAGCACTAATAGGCCACTGACACAAGGGAGTAAATATAGGAGGACTAGTCCTTGTACTACACAAATCCCAACTCCCATTGCACAATCTTGCTCTAAGTCTGTTAGATTTATACAAGCCCACACATTCTTGATGATTTTAATACTACAATATAGTATTTTAGGTAGCATTTATTTTCAATGCGCATGGATATTAAGGATGTTGAATTCATCTTGTTGTATAGGTAATCAACCTTATTTCAGATGTTTTAAAAAGTTTATAAATGGATTAAAAGGACAAGTCAACTAGCTTCCAACTAAGGTTTGGTCATATACTTTTACGAGTACTACAGATCTATAGGAGTAATACAACAATTGCATCCAAGAATATTTTGAAGAATTTTTTAATGACTAATTTTTGTTTGGGAAATCTCGATTTAATTAAATCCAGGTTGTTGTCCTCAACTAAGTACTATATCATGCACGCATACTTTCCCAACGGTTATATATTGGAATGCGACTATGCAATTTTTTCCCCTCCTCATTACCAGCAATATACCTCCCCTTTTCTTTTCTTCTTTTTGTTTTAATTATCAACTATAAACCTAGCACTAGCTACCAATATATATCTTTGCCGAGCAGATGAACAATATACAGGGCCCAATTATCATGAGAGGTGACAATAGCATTATTCGTATATAATAAATATCAGTAAAGCCCAAAATAAATCAAGAAAGTTTATTTGTAGGAGAGAACAACTAACAGTTAGTTTCTAAATAAATATTAGTTACTCCACGTCATGTTTAATCAAAAATTCACTTTTCTAATAAACAAAAATAGAATACCATAACAACTAGTTGAAGAATAGACCACCTCAATAAACTGAAAGTAATTCTACTCAAAACCTTAGTCCTCCTATTATGAGTATTATCCATACACCAAGATGTGAATCAATTTTAGTAAAAAACTTCCAACATGCTATTCTACCTATGTGATAGCATACAATTCAGTAATTTATGCAGTAATCACAATAGAATTGTCAAAAGCAACTATGTTAGTTTCATAAAACAGTGGCTGATTCTTAATTTTTAGGACTAAGCAAAACAAAACTTTCCAACTCAAATAAATTGAAGAAGACTTTGAAATTATAGTGAAAGAGTCATTTTCAGATAGACAATAACTTACTCATTGCTTCCAACTTGTCTATTTGATCCTTCAGTGTCTCAGGATCTTTCTTCAATATCCCCACCTCTCTCACCTTCTTCCTTTCTTTCTTGTTCTGTTGATCGAATAGGACAAGATCAAATGACAGAAATGACCAATAGACATGCAACCAACACATCATCCAAACTGAAACTTTGAACAAGAAGATACATACAAGGATGCCAAGATACATATAGTTGTGCTAGTTTTAATTCAACAAAAATTCCAAGTTTATCTAGGTTTTCAAGGTTTTCTTTTTCCATTCAGCTGACATTTTCCCAAAGACGAAATTAGATCAAAATTGTTGTTCTAAGAGAAACCTCCATAATTTACAAATTAGGGCAGAATGGTAGGTTTATAATAAGACATCGGACGAAATTCGTAATAAGACATCGACTGAAATTGTAGAACGACGAAGATGGAGAAGAATAAGAAGTTACCCTTTTCAATTCCTTTTTCCGAAGCTCCTTACGGTAAGCGTCGGTAGGGTTCATGACCTTCCCTCCCTTGGTCGTCTTCATTGTGAGTATCTGCGACCAAGGAGTTCTCTTTTCCTCGACTGTATATGTAGATTAAATCAATGGAACAGGTAGTGCCGTAGTAGTGTTGATAGAGAGATTAATTACAGGCAATTTGAGGAAGAGGACGACGGTGTAAGCAATTGCGGAGATGACAGACGAGACGACCTATGAAAGTTGAAACAAGCAATATCCGAATACTTCCCTCTCCCAGGGTCCGAACCCGAGTAATGACGGGTTTTAATTTATTAATTTATTTGTTTATGTTTTCGTATTTCCTGTTATTGTTTTTAGAATTTTTCTGAAAAATGATTCATCTCTCGTCTAAAATTTTGGTTACTGGATATATGAGTAAGTGGACAAAAAATAAAAAAATGATGTGGTAAAATTTTAAATTTTTATAACAATAAATCTTATTTTAGGTATTTCTGATTTTCTGCCGTCTGCAAATAAACTCAGAAATTTTATTCTCACATATTTTTCTATCGTTCTATGAATAAAAAAAAATTCATAAATGTAAATGTACTAAACGAATTAACTTAAAATAAAGTCTCACATATTTTCCTATCGTTCTATGAATAAAAAAAATTCGTAAATGTAAATGTACTAAACGAATTAACTTAAAATAAAGTTGTAAACGAATTAACTTATCGGCTTATTTCCCTTAACCCTATGTTGAGAAATGAAAAAAAGAACGGAATGAAATAAAAATTTAAACATTTCATTCTAAATTGAAATTAAGTTTTATAATATTGTAATTAATTCTGACATCATTTTCCAGATAATACATACTAACATTTTATTTATTAAATAATCTTTATTATATTCTAAGTTGACAATTATAAGAAGAAAAGCAATTATTGTAAAATCTCTTATTTTCTTTTATCTCTTAAATATATTTTAAGTTCTTTTCTTTTCTTCTCAGCATCACGAACATAACATAAAAAGAGTTTAGTTTCGACTCGGTTAATATTTTAAACGAATCAATATATTACGAGTATAATTTTCTAGTAGTTAATAATTTATTCTATAATTTGGTTCAAGTTTAAAATTTTAAACAAAATCCACTCGTCTTGATTCATCTCATTCAGGCTTTACCTGAGGTCAAAATTTGTCCGCTAAACAAAATTGGCTAAATTCATTCTTTGTATTTAGTCTCAAATATTTATTTAGTTCGTAATAAAATAAGATCGATTTTGACTTGCAAAAATCAAATTTCTCCATTTCCAAATGCAAAATTTGTTTAGGTTGTGTGTATTTTAGTCAATACAATCATGAATCTTGTAAAATATATACACAGTGCCAGTAATTACAAGTTTAAACTTCATGAAATTTAAATTAAAAAAAAAAGTGGTAATATTGACTTTCACAAATCAATGCTAATCTTATATTTTAGAACTGATGGAGTATTTGTAATTGTTAAATCTAAGTATATTTTCCAGTTTTCTTTATTTTATCATTGGAATACTTTCTTCTTCTTATCTGGTAATAGAATAGGGCGACTTGCTCCAACCAAAACTCCACTTTTTGCTCCATTCATGAAGTGTATGAATTTCTTGGAACATAGATAAACCAAAAGAGGGAATGAAAGGATAGGAATAGGATTTATAGTATTAATAAAAAAGAAAAAATTCTGTAGTTGGACCATTTGTTATATCCGTTCAAATTTTGCTTCTCTAGAGAAGAAAAAGCTAAAAATGAAAATATTCACTACATTCTTCTTCTTCTTCATACTTTTAAATTTTCTTAATTTTATCATTCTTCCTTCTTCATATTTTTCAATTTTCTTAAATTTATCATTGTAATACCTCCTCCTTCTTCTACTGCATTTGCAATTAATTGCAATACACTTTTGAACCATCGGATCAGATATTTTAAAAGCTATATTGCATAATGCCAAAAGTCCCAAACAAAAGCATAATGCCATCAAGAACGATATAATAGACATATAGTGGCGGCTCTTGGTCGAGCGGCTGCGGTTATCATTAAGATTGTTTATGACTGATACAATAAAGGAATAACAATGATTGTACAATAAAAGAGAGCCAAAAGCAATAATATCCGGATGAAAATTAACCTCAAAACCAAAAATAGAATCAGACGACTTACAAAAGAAAATTTATTTCCTCCGTTCTACAAAAATAATAACATTTAAATTTTTGACGACTATTAATGTTGCATCTTTAACCAATAATTATATGTACAAATAATAAATTTTTCTTATGAAATTTGTTATGAATCTGTAAACTCCAATTTGTTCAAATTCACCTGACCTCCCAATGCCATTGCTGCTCCTCTTCTCAGGCTGAATCCATGGAACATCTCTTTGTGCACAGTTACCTAACATACCATGTTCTATTTTGGATGCCTTTGGCCGCATAGCCACCACCTATAGTATCCTCTCAATTGTTATGACAAAATTTATAAGTTTATAATTGAAAGATTTTTAATTTATAGTAAAATAACAAATAAAAATTTTACTTTTTTGAAATAATTTTTTTTTAAAAATGTAATTGTTTTTTAGAACGGAGAGAGTATTTATTATCAAAAAGAAAGAAAGAATGTAATACACATACCGTAGAAAAGACAAAATGAGTGAACATAGCATACAGTAATATCAATCGGAAGTGAATATTATTAGTTGACATTTGTAAGACTAAAATTTGCTGCAGCACTTATCATTTCTTATTTCGCAATATATTGCGACGTATCTCTCAATGATGATTCCGAGCTGCAAATTAATTAGTAATTAAAATTAAGAAATGATGACTGTGCATGTGTACCTTGATTCATAAGCCTCTTTGTACAATCGTCTATCTCTATCACTGGTCGAATCAAATAATTCATAGTCTTCAGCAATTTCTGGTTGCATGTCTTGTGGTTGTGAGGTAACATAGAGTTTGCATCACCATTTGGTCGTTATTGTCACCTGGTTGTTGAATCAAGAACGAATCAACAACATTAGTGTCATTTTTACAATCCGGTGTCAGATGTGTGGATGCCATGCACAATTCTAACTCTGATGAATCGATTGGAGTTGATTGTCGATGGATATCAATTTGTGCACAAACAGCACGCAATTCTTCTTCAAGTTGTCGAATTTGATACTGATATTGCAATATGACTCCTAAACATCCATGGACAGGGAAGTTTTCGCGAATGTTGGATTCGTAGATGATTGATTTCATGGCCTCTGATTTTTGACTCGGGTTGAGCCCCTTTAGTATTTTCAACATGTTGCTGACGCCAAAGAGCCTATGGGCATTCTGAAAAATCTTGGGTTGGTCAGGTGGAAAGTATGGAGCAAGTTCACATTGTGAAGTGCACTTCCTCCTTTGGTATTTACACCTACAACAGGCTTGACTGGTGCCACCCTTTAGTGTCATTTCCTTGCTCAAAATTTGAAAAAAGTAAATACTAAAAGAATGGATGAGAATATGTGAATGGTAGGGCAATTGTGATTTGGTTAATGTAGAAATGGCATTTTCATTGACTTCCACACTTTTGTAGCCAAGATTTTGGGATGAGGAAGAGGGACTGAGTAAAAATAAATAGAGAAACTGTTATAATGAGAAATTTTTGTTTGAAGTCCTTGACCGTTGAGTTACACAGAATGGCAAGTTTGGGAAGTCCTAATATTTCGGGCTCGAGCCAACAGGGATTTGAATGGGAATCGGCTTTGGTTTTTACGGTTTAACTTTGATTAAGTTTAAAAATAGAATATCTTGAACAGTGTCTCGCTTTTACATTGTGCGAAATGTGAAGTGATATTTTTAAGAATACATCTATGCACACAATACAATTTTCACATGGAAAACGAAACAATGTTCAAGATATTCTTTCTTCAGGATTTATTGCAACTTTATCAAGTACAAAATTGTTATGATATGCCTCATAAGTCCTCGGATCAGATACTTAAATTTTAAAAGTAACTTTGACTTATTTCAAACCCGAGTCAAGATTAGATTGATAAATTTTGTAATTCAAAATCGATAAAACTTCAGTTTTACAAATAAGGGAATAAGTTAAAATTTTATTACCACCGTACGGATTTATTTACTCGCATTTGACTTTTCATGGTCAATTTGATCATATTTAAATTTAAGATGTCCTTTTATGTTTATTAGAATTTAGAAAAAGGCACATAACTATTGTCACCAAAAAAAAAAAAAAAAAAAAGATATAGCAACTGAATCTACAATGGTGGTCAACTCTTTCTAAATTTCAATATCTAATAATATATAATACTCCATTAGTAATCCAATACACAACTGCAGAAACTTTTTTTCAGCCTGCGGGGTACTAGAATATTGGCAAATCAGCAACTGAGATAATGAAACTTGAAAGTAAATTTCCCTTTTCTTTCCCCAGTGATATAAATATCTAAAACTCTTAAATGTTCTCTTGCATTTTGTGCTTATGTTATCTACTTCGCTAGCCGTCAGAAGAAGAGTATATGCTGCATAACACTGAAATATGCCATTGATAGTAGTTAAATGGCTAGAGCTAAACCGAATATAAATGCCCCATGCTCTACAATTTTGGAAACACAGCTTTGATTATATATCTATATATTAACCATGAAACATCTTTGCTACCCTGAATTCCCCAGAATCTACTGATTCGTCAAAAAGAAGGCTGAATATCATCAATGTAAACCGATATATATATATACCCCGCTAAACTCAAATATTCAAGTCGCCTACGCCCTACTGCTTTACAGTAGAAAGACAGGCTAACTATAAGATGTAGCACTTCAAATCTAGCATCCAAGGGGCCATTCTGATATTTGTACAAAATCACTTCATGTTGGAATAACAATCAGAATCTATTGATCTAGAAAATGACAAGTAGCATTCCTTGTTTACAACTGCAGTCTACTCCCAGCGAGTCGTACTGGTAAACAAAAAATCAGCATCATGCTCCATGTATATTCATGTCCGCGCTACATAGACTATAACGGTTTTATCGTTTCTTTCTTTCCCCCACACCAGAACTGCCCTTCAATTTGCTCCACCAATGGCGGACCGGAAAACTTCCACTGAGAAGAACCTCAATAGTCTCCGCAAGCGTATCCCTAACCATCTCTTCATTTACAAAAACAAAAGTTTTCGCCATCATAGGGTTCATAGTTACTACAAAATTTCTTGGCTATAACAGTTGTTCTGACTGTATATATCCCAAGTCTAGATTTTATATTGACTTCTATAATCTCCACAACTGATCATGCAGAGTCAACCAGAAAATTGCATAAGCACATGCACCACATAATCATATTGCAAGATTGCATGTGAACTTGAAGTCCAGTGCATGAAATATGTAACCACTTCCACGTGAAACTAGTTTACAGCTTCAAAGAAAAGAACCTGAGGTTGCAAATGCCCTCTTTCACACATCTTAATAACATCATCCCAACCGCCAATTACCTACACAGACAAAAACAGAGATAGATTGTGACAGTAAAATTGAAAGGGGTTTGTGAAAGCACAGCATTCTCCCATCAAAGAATGTCAGTATACTGCTTTTGTAAGGTTTACTTCATGCATACACATATACTCTTCAATGTCTTGCACAACTATATACCAAAAAGGGCATTTTAATTAATCACCAAAAAGCGAGATATTTACCTTAACAGTTTTGTCATCATACATAACCCACTGTTCATGTTCATGATTGTACGCAAAACAATGATAATGTTGCCCATAATAGCAAACCTATAATACACAAAGGATGGAAAGACCAATTAATTGAAGAAAAAAATGGTCACATCAAAGTACAAAATCTTTATCATCTCAAGATTGCGTAGAATTCATCAAGGACAGCCACACACAAAAAGGAGGGGGGAACTAATTGTGAGTGTGTGAGTATTGGGTGTGTGTGTGTGTGTGTGTGAGAGAGAGAGAGAGAGAGAACAATCTGCCAAATATAAACATTGGACTAATAAATCTCATAACATAATACAAGATTTTCTTGATGAAAGCTACTGTCGAAACTTGGCTTAGTTGTACACAGAGCACAACTGAAGCTTGCAACACCCAAAAGATTAGTCTGAGACTCATTCAACTTGTCCATAGCTAAAAATATACATGCCACAAGGAATACAGACAAATACAGAACGGTAAAATCTCGAGTTCTGTAAGATAACTATATTAAGATTTTTGAGATAGAATAAGCATCCTATGAAAGAAAGAAAGAAATGGGACAACTCAAAAATGCCCACATGATCATTTTGACACATCAAACTGCATGTACAAATACAATGTGCAGTCACCAGTTTTAGTCAGTTACCATAATGTGTACTCTATCAAAATGAGCCTTCTCATTGCAAAATAAAGAAAGATCAGTTGCTTCTATCTCAGAGTAGACCTACCATTCATACTCACTACTCACACAATCTCCCTCCTGAACCTCATCATTCATTCTCACTAATAACACAGTGTCTCCTTATGTAGTCTTTAACAATAACAGACTAATAGATGAACTGGTGACTGCACATAATGAGAAAGATCCGCAGTTGCGCCATCCCTGACTTCCCTATTAATAATAGACTATATTGTAAATGACCAAGGAAGTATTACACAGTTCAAATTTTATGTTTCAAAAAGGACGATAATAATAATCAATTGACATTCCACTTTGAAGAATTTGGCCAATCAGCTAAGGTCTACATAATTGGGACTCGTGTTGGGGAAGTTGGGGATCAACAGAGAAAGAAAAACAATCATCCATGCAGATATGGACCATGAAAGTGAATTGTTCAGTACAACTTAACAATTTACTATACCACTGAAACTAAGGAATGTCTATTCTTTGGATCAAGGCCGCGGAAAAGAACACCGATGTTGATCTCAGTAGCTAATGTTGCCAACGTAGCTCTTATGTCATCAACAACCTCACATGTATTCTGCCAACCCAGGACTGCAAAATAGATGATGTCACATAAATGTAAACTGCAACTAAATGAAATGTTCTTCCCATCAGGCAAGGAGTTACCTGTTGTAAAAACATGAGGCGGAGTCAATAGAAAATGATGCTTGTAGTTAAACTTTCCACATCCTTGAGACTCTGGATCACAAGTGAACTGGTCATTCATTTCAACAAGGTTAAGAAGCTCATCAAAGGAGCTTTCTGGACTCATAACCTGGATGGCAAAAGACGTACTAGTATTAAGAGGATAGTTAATTTATAATCTCTCAAGCAGAGAAGGCTATGAATTTCAAAGATTTTACATATTTTCCAAGACAGTTACCTTCATAGTGCGCAGCGCGCTGGCATTAATATTGTGAAAGAAAGTCGTGTACTTAAAAATTTTCGACTCCAAACCACAATTATAACAGTTTAGTCTTTCAGAAATGTTCATTCCGAAAAGAGAATGTGCAACACAACTACTATTTACACAGTCCCAAAAGCCCATGCCATTGCCTTCAGCCGGTTCAGTACTAGAGACACTTAAACTGGAAGTGAATGACCCATGGAGGCAATCAAATATCACTCCTAGAACTTCAGAAGCATCATTCATCTGAGCCTGTCAGACCACACCAAGATTTTTAAGAATAGTACACATGTGACATTACTTTATCATCACACAAACATGAGGTTCAATAGACAACAGAAACAGCTTAATAGTTGAAAACTTCAGCCTGCATAAACTATGAAACTGCTCCGCCAACAGTAATAACTGATTAATACATAAAGGAAATGGGACCGACGTGCATCAATCAGGGGCAGAGCTAGCTATTAAAATGGGGATACCATGATCCCCCCAGAATTTCAATTAACAACGATAATAATAATATATACTAATATATATACTATATATAAATTATGGTCCTTCCCCAAAACTTTTTTCTGATCTCTACTCTCCACTTCTTATTCCCAAGTAATGCAATAAAAGTAAACAAATATGTGAGATTTGAAATATATAAAAAAAATTATATTTAGTTTATGTGGTTAGAATTACATACTATTGTTAAGAATGTATAGTTTCAGTTTTTCTTTTTACTATTTATTGATGGTAAAAGTAATATTCTTATAAAAAGTAATGATAAAAATCAATGTTCTAAAAAGCGCTATGCGGACCTTGGTGATGAGACGAGCGCCTAGCGCCGCTAGGCGCCTATCCCTTATAGGCAGTGATTATGCGATGTCTAGGCGGATGTTATGCGGTCACTCTAGGCAGTGCAAATTTATTATTATTATTTTAAATATCGCCAAAAATTAATATATTTAGTAACACATTTTTCACATACCAACTAATAATATGGAAGAGTATATTTAATAAAATATTTTTTTTATTAAGAAAAGAATGAGCCAAATCTAATAAATGAAGGTCATAAAAGTATTAGATAACATGTATATACAAATTAAATATGTACTCCATATGCATTTTAAAAATAATTATTGAATGTTTATTAGTATTTTCTCTCACTTTTTATTGCTTCTTATAAAATTACAACAAACAATAAGCAATGAAATGTATGATTTATATGAATGATCTTTAAATTATTTTAAAGAATAATAATTTGAAAAATAAATTTATTCGTATAGATCTGCCTAGTTTGCTTAACAACCACTCAATCCATCTAGATGCATAATTGAACGCCTAACACAAATTTATGCATTTTACCTCCCGCCACCGCCTTGGCGGGCGCCTCGTACATAAAAGACTAGCTATGCCACGGGCAACAATATATATTCAACAAAAATGACACCATTGAACAATACTAAAGAATAAAGAGCTCCCACCCTCCGTTCGAAAAATATATAAAGATGACTAGTTCCACCAAGAAAGAACATATATATTTACCTCCTGGAAGAAATTACTGTCAGGATAGAGGTTGCTTAAAGCAATTCTCAAAGAAGTAGGAGCAACAGCCTCTCTCCTTAAGTCCATAGATGCCATGCTCAGAGCATTGAATATGTCAGATAAAGCACAAATAACACAAGGATCACCAACATGAACATGACCTGATGTTGATCTTCTTATAAATTCTTCGCGAAAGCGTCTTATATTCCATAAAGACTGAAATCATACAACATGCAAGAGGAGATTAAGGAGGCAAAACAATTGAAATTTGTATGTTCATAAAAAAGTCAAAACACAAAATGCTAAACCAACCTGTATGATAACATTTAGAAAACAATTATATTCACCAACATCATTCTTTAAGCCTAAGCCATATACATCAGCTCCATCTACATGTTCAGTTGTGATTTTGTTCCTGGATGGAATTGCCATATCATCCACTTCTGGAAACATCTTTTGGGGCATCATTGAACTTGGCAATTTTTTGTTCGCATGAAATGTGTCTGAGATCGAATTAAAATTTGTAAATAAATAATTCCATAAAAATTATCTCGCTTAATTTGTTGGTAGCTGAATCAATATTGAATACAAGTGAAGCGCATGACAACCTCTCAAAATCCCATCAATCATCAATGTAATCTTAAATGCAGTCAGATCCTAGATCTGATCATGGCATAGTACACACTTGATTTTGATTACCAAAACAGTTGGCACGCTACTTGTTAATGCTTTTCCAACTGATCTTATATTTGATATGCATCAATGCAGTTCCCTACTTCATCCAAATCATGTTCCAATAGAAAATACAGAAGATACATGCCTACATCATGTTTGATTAAGGGCCAAAATCAACCATTATATATAGTCTACTATAGTGTCGAGGTTGAGATTACAAGGTTTGCTATTGAAACATAAAAGTGATTTTAAAGCATTCTAAGTAATTGTAATCAACGACTAAGATAAAGATAATAATGCATGACAGGGAAACTCCACTGGCAAAAACTATTACAGGTAACTTTCAGGCTTACGGATTTATTTTCAACTTTGCAATTGGGAAAAATAAATCAAAGACTCCATTCTAGCACACTGTGCTCTAGGGCTCTTATCTTATCAAGATAGTGGAGTTGACAGAATTTGGAACAGCAACTGAGGAACATAAATATATGGGGTGGATAACTGAAGAGCTGGCTCAATGACTATAACCATCCCTCGACTATCAAGAGGGTGGGTAAATATATACAACGAAACAGTTGCATTGAAGATGTGGTATCTACTCACACAAACAATGTGAGCCATTTTCTTTAATTCCTCTCTCCTCCCATGGTTCGTCATCATTTCCCTCCCTCCTCTCATAATTGCCTTGTGATACCCACATCATCAATGCAACCATTGCATTGAATATTTACTTGAATGTGAGGTTCAAGCCTTGGCAATGCCAACAGGTGGCAACTGAGTGTGTGATTCTCTAAATTGTCTTCAAACTAGACAACAAACAAAGATTCAAAAAAAGAAAAAATGAAAATCAAACCCAAAAATTATTAAAGCACACAAACGAGAGAACTAAAAAACAAGGGAGAGAAAATTAAAGTTAATAGTTCAGTATACCGAGGCTTTGGCGCACAGCTCTTTTAAGGTCTGCTTGAAACCTTTCCTCATCATCCTCCTCTGATCTTAGTTGTGTCCGTGTCTTTGTTCCGTTCTCCAAACAGGTATCATCTGATTTCCATGTAAGTCGATCCCTCACGTATTAGTTCAATTGCTAAGCAAAATGATTAGTCAAAACATCTTGAATGAAAGAGGAAGCATAGATGATTCCCAAAAGGCCAAGCTATATGCAATAATACTTGCCAGTAGCTTAAAATTTGATTGATTCTGATACGATGTATATCATTTCAAAACAATATCATAACATCATAGAATATAACATATATGTTGCATGCATTTTAAACATATGAATTACACTAGGCCGTATATACGAACTGGAAGGTGGAGGCTGATATGCTGTATTCTTCTCCCATCATGTAGGGGCAAGGGTGTGTACAAGTAGAGTGTGATGCAGAGCATAGTTGCAATAACATGAGGAGCAAAAGATGAAGTAAACAGTCCATGGAAATGATATGGAAGATTATTAACAAAAATAAGACTGTAAGATTTCAGTCTGCAAGCCCTATATTTCAGTTTTACTACAAATTCTAGATGCACTGGGAGCTGTGTTACATAGACTACTCAGCAGGACACTGTTCGTATTTTGAGAAATACTAACATTAGGTTACACGCATCAAAGAGTCCAAGATACAGATAGAGGTGTGTGGATATATGGCAAATCAGACCACCACTTTCTTCTAGCACATGGACTGCGAACCACACATAACAGGGATTTCAGAGTAAAACTATAACTGTTAGAACTAAGTGCTGTATATGTTGTTCTAATTAATGTTATGATTAGATCTGAATATGCGCGGCTTTTCAGGACATTAAATTGTACAATATGTACTGGAGACTTGTAAAGTCATCTTTTCTTCTTTTGTATCTTCTTATCAAATTCATATCTACAAATCTACAGCGACTCTCCCAGTCCATGAAGTATAAATTTAACATCTATAGCGACTATCATGTACACAGACTCTATTTCTTCTCTACTTCTCTATCTTCTTCACTTTCTTGCTCCCATTTCTACTTTTTCCATTTGCTGCCCTGGATCATGTTCAATTGGAAAAGTAAGTCATGTCCATTTTCTAGTCAATGCTCTGACGGATCCCATACCCACACCCACGATATGTCTTGTCAACACAGTACTCATTTATCTTTGATGAGTCGATGTGAAAGATACTGAAAGTATCATTGTAAAGTGCAAATATAAGAAATACCCCACGTAACACGCCCTCTCCCATGTACTGAAGAAACACGTGCATGAGAACACACGCATAAAGTAACATCCTGAATATTCTCTTTACTCAAAAATCAAATGAATACACATCAGAAGACCTAAATGCAAACATGTTAGTGTGTGTGCATGTATGTGTATCCACGCCGTCATTGTGTGCAAGTGCTCTGCTTACACACACACACAGAGAACTCGTTTATAGATAAGTAACTAAATTACATTATATGTACTGAAGGTACAAATTGGAATAAACAAGCTATATACCAAGACATCGGGAAAATACACACATTGTACACATGCATTATATACACATTGAGCAAGTAGATTAACATCTCATCTACAATCTAGTAGATAATTGTGTTTCCTTTTCATCCTGATATAGGACATATTAATGAATTATCAAATCAGATATGTCTTTAACCTGAACAGACATATATTCTGGATTAACTTTGAAGATTAGAAGCTTTCATGTGCAGGGGTTACATACCAACCGTTGGTTTGGGGCTATAGCAAAATTATTGATGAAGATATTGTAAATAGATAACTAATATGCAACAACCAACAGATTGAAAAGTCAAAAGGATAAGTAATACAAGATAAAAGAGGTTAAAATAATGTTTAACCTAAGAAGCATGGATTCGGGATTGGTGACTCGGGTCACCATACGAGGGATTCGGTGATTTGGAATATTTCAAAAAATTGTGATTCGAGGATTCTATATATATATATAATTGAAAGTAATACTTAAATGTATGCAAACATAAGTACGTATATTACTTACATGTACATAATCAATCTAATATATTACTATTACAGCAAACACATACTGTAAGTTGTTATTTATGCTGGTAAAATATAAATAAATTACTAATATGCTATATTGATGGAGAAACGCAAAAAATCCCAATGAATCACGAATCCCCGAGAATCCCTTCAGCAGCTCGATAGAGAGCAGAAGAATCCTTTCTTCCTAGTGTTTAACCCACCATAAAGGCAGGGAAAGAGAGGGCTAAAAGAAAAATAAAACATTTATGGACCGCACCATTGAGACTGCCATTTAAATTAAGTTGCGCAGCTTCAACAGTTTCCTTATCAGATGACAATGGCTGAGACTTTCCGTCAACTGACAAGGTTGAATTTTTTGGACGTTTACCCCTTCTTCCAGTCCTCCTATCAGAAAGCATAACACCATTATTTTGAATTACTCCACCAGGTAAGCCTGCACCACAGAGAAAATGACAGAAATTCATAATATCATTCAGCCTTGTACTAACAACTATTTTAATTTCTTCATGATGGTGATTTATACGGGTAATACCAATTCTCCCAGATGCTTCATCTCCAGGGTCTCCAGGCAAACGTTCTAAGTGATTTGTGAATCCATTGCTTTGACTTGAGGGTTCCTAGAGTGCAAGTTTGTGAGTTGCCTATTTGCAGAATCTAACCATAGTAACAAGATTTTTTCCTACTAGAAATGTTCTCAAAACAGAAGGACAGACGTATAATCCTTTCAAAAGAAAAAAAAAAAAAAAAAGACCCACCTGCCTACAATATTTCAATTGTTCATGCACATTTTTATCATCATTAGTCTGCAGAAAATAATCATCTGACAATTCAACTGCTGCCATCTTCTCTGAAATTGCTATTGTAGTCTTTTTATGTTGCTCAGCAAGATGTTTCTGTTTGGCCTCATTTTCAATACGTCGTTGATACTCCAATGTTTCTTCAAGCTTTCTTTCCTCTGCTTCAAGCTCAATCTTCCTTCGCCTGAGTTCTTCCTGTTTATCTAAGTCAAGGGCAATCCCAGCAGCAACAGTTTCAGGAAACGTATCATCCCCATCACATGCAACTAATGAGGAGCTGGAGGAGGAAAGACAGCAAAATGCATTAATTGATGGAACGTGGAACAACGAAATACCCAGATTATAACAGAACTTCAAAAAGAATGTGAACACATGCATTTTTGGGAGTATGAGAGCATACGTCTGTTCGACGGTCTCAATATGCAGCTCACTGCTATCGATAGCCTGCAAAATATGCAAGTATATTTGAGTACCAAAATCATTCATGAGGATATGTAACTCTTATTATATAAGACTGTGCATAGACCTATTACATATTTCATACTTTTAAATCCCTGGTTTTTCTGGAATCCTTGTTCTTTTTCTTCTCCTTGGACTTCTCATGTAGGTTTCTAGAATTATCAGTTCCCCCACCAATACCCTTTCTAGAGTCTAGAGCAAGTTCAGCTAAAAAAGCTTCTCTAGCAGCATCAGATTTCTGAGTGGCATCTTTTTCTGCAAGATCCTCCAAGCGTGCCTGAGAAGGAAATATCAATGGTCAAGAAAACACACAAAAAAAATAATAATAAATAAAATAAAATAACTAGCTAAGAAAAAATAAAAATTAAGGCAACAAGGAATACATCCTACAAAGAAACATAAGTACAAACCCGTGTGAAGGACTTTAGTATAGGTACTAATATTGATCCATAATCATTGGCAGATGCAGGATCAAGCTTATTCTCAAGTTGATGCATTCCAGTAACATTTCGCATAATTCGAGCATCAATTTTGCTTAGCTGCAATACTGAAGAAATGAGATAATGTGGAAAAAGAGTGCACAAAATTTTGATAAAGAAGTAGACAAAAAGACATGCAAACCTCAATAGACAAGTGCTCTTTCTGACTTTGGATTGCAGCTTCAATGCAGGAGTCCACTTGATGCAGATAATCCTTTGTTCGCCAATCATCTTCTTCACCAGATTCCAAGTCATGAGAAGTAAACCCATTACCACTATAAGTCTCTTCAAATCCAAACTGGTTTACATTCAAAGATTCTGCTTCCTTTAGAACAGTAGAAATTGCATCCAATTCAAACCTATCGTTGATAAGCATAACATCAGTTTCACTTTCAAGGAGCTCTTCTCGCCTCTTCTTTAGTACAGACTCATAAGTTCGGGGAACAAAATCAGTGACATGCTCCTTTCTCTTATTACCTTCCTCAAGACAGATATCCTCCACTGCTTGCACTGCCTCCTCATAACTTAGAAGCTCAGACTTTCTATCACACAAGCTCTGTAGGTGGTAAAATTCCTTCTCAAGCATATGGAGAATTTCCACACCTTGATGAGCTTTTTCTTCTCTTGTGCGTGTCCAGATAGCCAACTGTTCCCCACTATTTGAACCTGTAAATATCCAGGACAATAAAGCATCATCATCAATAACAACTCCATTTTCTTGAGCAACACGAGCAGATCCTGTTGTATTTCCGATATCTGTAACTTCATCATGACAAATGGTTGAAGGGACCTTGCATGGCAAGAAATTTACATCCAATAAAAGACATGATCCATGTTCATCGAGAACAACCTTCTCTGTGATATCAACAGCTTGTTTGGTAATGCTTGAGTCATCCATGGTATTACTTTTCTCATGATATCTACCTACTCCACAAGAATGTGAAAGCTCTTGTAAGAACTTATGTACTTTTTTGAGCTCGTGAGCTCCCAAAAAGCATATGCATGTTGGTG
Organism: Centella asiatica; assembly: GCA_014636745.2. Taxonomy (NCBI): domain Eukaryota; kingdom Viridiplantae; phylum Streptophyta; class Magnoliopsida; order Apiales; family Apiaceae; genus Centella; species Centella asiatica. The sequence goes on along the minus strand of CM025784.1, from coordinate 46,837,210 downwards.
TTTGGTCGATTCCACAGTTAAGAAGTTGAGAACCAGAGGCAAGACCCTGTAACTCATCCACGGCAAATTGTATCACCTTACCAAGATGACTAGCAGCAAGATAATTCTGTCGAATAAGCAACTCTATGATGGTATGAATTTTCTCAAGGAGTTTTCCACGTTCAGAGTCATTAGACAATGGCCAGCTGTCAGGAAGAACGGCTGACTTGCAACCTTGATTTCCATCACCTTCGATCCACATATTATATGAATTATTATCATATCCTTTGCTCTCCATGCTTATACCATTGCATCTCTCACCCAATTTCTTCTCTCGAGGAGATGAGTTCCATGCATCGTCAGGACCGTTTTTGTCAGTAGAGCAGTCCTTGCAGTCATCTGTAATATCAGGAGTTAGGGGATTTCTCTGTCTTTCAAGCAATTTAATTGCAGCATTGACATCCAATGGTTTCCATGGACAGTTGAGAAGCATGTTAATCCACTCGATTCCTATATTTTCAGGCAACAGTGATTGCAATTTGGGCAACAGACTGCCTGTATGCTCCTGCGTAACATGGTGCATATGTGACTCAGGATCAGCAAATTTCTCTCTGCAACGGCAGCACACCCAAAATTTCCAACATTTATTAGATTCCGCGAATGATAAAGCTTCTGAAAGAACTTCATATGCCATTGTATCTTTTGACGAGTTGAAGTGCGTCTTAATATCTGAAATCCTTATTTTGAGCAAATCTTTCTTCATTTCGGTAGTCATGGAATTCCAATAAGATCGAACCAAGTCTTTTCTCTCAGCAAAAGATGCATGTTTCTTCGCATTCCTCCTTCGCTCACCCGCTCTCTGACCGGACCCCACAGATTGATCTAAAGCCTTGCTGCCATCACTTTGGGATTGTGGTGATTCATTCTTCTGCTGCAACAGCCTGGCAGCAGCAACTCGAACTTCAATTTCCTTTCTCCGCTCCTCAGGCGTCTTGGTTGCCTTCTTAATCTCATTTGCCCTTCGTGTTTGTACCAACTTTACCTCCATTGGGTCCTCTGAAGCCCTCCTAATCGGAATCAACCGAAATTTCTCTTCCCCATTACCAAGATTCTTCATCCATGTTGAAATCGAAGCAATATTTGCTTTCTGAATTAATGAGCGCAGCTCATTTTGCACATGTGTTATTCTTGCATCTACTGTTGATAATTTCTGCTGACTCTCGTCCTGCAAACTCTCCCTACCAGGATCAACAGGATTCTCAATGGCTAATGCACGCTCACACTCTTGCACCACCTCCTCATACTCCTTGCCATCATTAGCAGCTTCATACATCAAATTGGCATAAAAGTGACCAAACTCAATTGAATTTGGGGATAACAAAACAGCCTTCCTAGCGGACTCAATAGCATTCCTCAGATGCCTTTGCTTCGTATTGGGATCATCAATAATCGAAGCAACCTTAACGCAAACAGTCCCTTGAACTCGGTGAACCAAAGCCGAATAGGGAGAGTTCTCACTCTTACTACACAAATCCTTCATAAGTCTTAGGGCTTTTGTGTGGTTTCCGCGGCCAAGCGCATTTAGGGCTCGCTCACATTCTAACTTAATCGCGGAGTAAGACGAAGCGCCCGGTTCTATTACCGAGGACGCTTGGGTTTTACTCAGCTGCAGTTGTTTTTGGTCTTGTCGTCGAATTGACGAATCCGAATTAGGGTTTTCATCTGTTTCGCCTGAACTGCGACCACCGTCAGCGGCAGCAGCGCCGCCGCCACCGGGAGCAACAGCCTGTGTTGTTTTGGAGCGAGGAGCGATGGTTCGCTTCTTATGCCCCATTTTTAGTTCATAAAAGAATTTAATTACATATAGAGAGACAGAAGGGGAAAAACAGAAGGATAATTATATACGTACTTTGAGAGGAAGAATGAAATGGATTGAAGAGAGAGAGTAATGTGAGGGTTAAGTTGAAATTTCGACGACAGAGAATTAAGCCGGCCGTCCCGTGGTGGAAGTCTGCGATGGTCGATCGATCGGCGTTGTTATACACGGAGACTGTATGTATATATTTTTGTTCGTGTGTGTGTATATATATGTATATTGTATGCACCTACCCGCAGTGGGAGAGGGTGAGGTTTGGGATGTATCACCAATATGTATAGCTACTAGCTAGGCTCTGCCAAATATACTCCCGTTATATATTGGTGAGTTGGCAGACAAAAGAAAAATAAGTAAAAAAAAAGAGTTGGCAGATTTTTTCTGTTTTTATTCATAGTTTGAATTTAAAATATGGAATAATTACTAACTTTTACTTTCACATTAAACACTAGTTGCTAATTATTTTTATGCTTTTTAAAATAAAATAAAAAATAACTTCTGTGATGTAAATAAAGTTATAGATTGATTGAAATAATATTATATTATTTGGGAGTTGGGAGAAACTGGAAAGTAAGGTACCTGATATGTAAAATTATACTCATATCCATATATAAAATTATTGGTATATGTCACAACCTTAACTAATACTCCTACTGAGTAATAATAAATGTGGAATGGGAGAAGTCGCAGGTAAAGTGTTCCTCTGTGTAACCATAACTTGTTTGTGAGTTCAATGGTAAAATTAAAATGAGGTAGTGTCTTAATTTATTATTATCTCCATTTTAAAATTAAGGAGTCGTTTTAATTTTTTTTTAGATCAAACAATAGTTTCACGAATTTTTAAATTAATGCAACTGATAGAGTTTGGAATGTAAATTATATTATAATAAAAAAACTTGTTATAAATTATAAGATTGCACCAATTAAATCAACTAAATTGATATTAATTTTAAAAAAATAAAATATATCTCTAATTTATTAATACAAAATAGTATCAATTAGAAACAATTGATGATTAATATACTCAACCACTACACAACTATATCACTAAAACATGTTGGATATCAAGTTGATATTATTATTGGTTTTACTGATTATTGACTAATTTCTCTAAAAAACTGAGAAAATATGAGTTTCAAATACTTGCAAGCTAATAAAAAACCATAGAGGATGATTGTTGGATGTATGAGTTTCGAACGTTAGAAGCTAATAAAAAAATAATACAAGATAATTAATGGATAGATGTACGAGTGTATGCGTGAGTTATAGGCCATGACACCCTATGCAATAAAAAAAAATACAAATATCAAGATATATATATTATTTTACAACGAAATTAGATATAAAATAAAAATTTTAAACTAATAAATAAGTAAGATATATTTGAATTTTAAAAAACTGATTCTTATTTATTTATTATTACGGTGAATTACTTTATATATATATATTAATCGTGAGTACCAACACGTGATTGGAATGCCATTTTTTAAGCCAATTTTTGGGCTCATCATGTGTTTAATTTGATGGTATTGGACTATTGGTTTGGTTTTTTCTTCTTAGTTGGATTCTCTAAAGAGGCCCAGCAAAAGTTGAACTTTGTAGTGTTTTGCTGGGCCGTTGTTCTTTTGGATGGAGTCGGCCCTTGTTAAAGTTTATAAAAAGGACAGCATTAGTAGTAGTGGTAGTGTTTGAGAGTGTTTTAGGAGAGCAATAATAAAAAGATTAGAAATATAGAAGAAAAAGAAAGAAAGAGAGCTTTGGAGGAAAATTTTAACGGCATACATTCTTTATATTCCATAAGACTCTTTGAGAGCTGTTTGGGAATTTTAGTTTGGGGAGGAGATTAAAGAGAGAGAGAGAGAGAGAGAGAGAAATAGGGAGGAAATTAGTGTTTGAAACTTTTCTTTTCAAATTTCTCTCTCCAAAGTTGGAAAGAAACGGAAAAAAAAAAGTTCAGATTTTTTAGTAATAAAATCGTAATACCAATTTTATCATTTGAACTTAATAATAAAATCTTTCTTATCTCATTATGTCCTACTTATTTTCTTTTCCCTCAAAAAACTCTAAAAGAAATGGGAAAATTTTTATAAATATATTTTTTCTCCCGTTTCATTATTTTATTTTCTTATCTTCTCATTAAAAACTCTCACAAACTATGTTATAAAGTTGTCGAAGGTTAAAATTTGTGAGTATTAACATATTTTCTGACACTAAAAACTTTTTTTTTAAATAGAAGAAAATCATTAACATATTTCCCCTTCAATTCATGTTGACCAACTCATTATAGCTTAAAACCCACCATCATGAATCATGGAAATACTATTTATTTTCTGTTTTCTCCTTTTGATATTATTTTCTTTTGGCTAAACATCTCTATTCACTTTTGAGTTAGAAAGAAACAGAGCAATGAGTTAGACATGCCAGGATATAAAGCTACAAGATTCAATCATTGTGTTGAAAGTTTGATACTCAATCACCAATTCTTTTTTATACGGAGTATATAACAATAAGTATAGAACATTACAAATAAATAAGATGAGCTCACATGTTCTGTTTAATACAGATGGATATAATTCTTATCTCTAAGTAATTATGGATGTCCGACTCGAATTAAAATATTTGAAACTTAATATTTTTACTCTTTAGTAGGTTATATGTTTTTTGTAGAAAAATATCCGCAAAATACTTCTTATAACTTAATTATCTATCTAGACTTATAAGCCATAAAAGCATGTTTTTAACTGATTGAACTAAGTCACAATTTCTAATAAGTTATATGTATTTATTTAATTTTACTATATGAAATTCCAGAAGAATTTTAATTTTTGGATATAAGTATTATATGGAGTTTTATTAATGTCTTGAAATTGAAAGGAGTCATGACATCAAACAAACAACATACAATAACAATTTATTTACAAATATTTAATTTTCCGAATTCATCTACTTTTGAAAGGCTTGGATGGGTAGGTGCCAAGAACTTTGCTGCTGACAATGTTGTTTTGTGTGCTACGAAATGTTTGTATTAAGTTGGAATATTGTATTGCGAAATCCATGTTTGAGTTGAGTATGTTTATTTTCTTATCAAAAAGACCAAAAAATTATTTCAATTAAAGATGTAAAATCATTTTTATTGACTTTTAAATTTATTTATCTAACATATTGAGTTAGTCCATGGTTGGGTGATGTTGACCACAAGAAAATCATAAACTTTGTGATTTCAGTATTTCAAATAGTTTGTTGGTTATATTGCTTTATGGAGTAGTTTTAAATTTTAATTTTAGAATGGACGGTCATAATTTTAAAATATTTTGTGATTTTAATGCGTATTTAATTTCGGAAGCAATTTTCATTAATAATTCCATAAATTTCTACTACTCTATCTATCTCAATTTTTCAAAACTTCAAAAACATACGACAATTTCCTTTATCATTAATTGTTAACTGAAATCTTATCAAACTCAAATTATATAGCACTTTCTTGAAACTTCAAAAACATACTACAATTTCCTTTATCATTAATTGTTAAACTGAAATCTTATCAAACTCAATTTATATAGCACTTTCTTGAATTGGATTAAATTATGTACATGTTTGTTTTAACTTAAAATTATGAGATTTTAAATTCTATTAATATAAATTATATTATCAAAATTTATAATTTTAAACCGAAACAAATAATTACATACTAAAAGTTGGAAAGTCAAAGAAGTAATACTCCTACATTTGTAAGCAGCATTGAAATGGTGAGAAATCATTCAATTTTCAAAGTAGGGTCAACAATGGCTTACAAGGGAAATGCGGTCAAACAATAAGTCAAAAGATACGAAAAGTGTGACCAAGAAGGTTGACGTAAATAACAGAAAAATTAATTTAATTAGAATTTTTAAACTAAAATTTCTTAGTAATCAAATATTATTAACTTCAGTTTGTCAAATAACTGAACAAGTGACGTGCTTTGGATTAAAGCTGCGGATTACACTTGAAGTAGACGACGATATGACTTTTTTTTGCATTTCCTACCAGCAACTTATAATTGATTTGACAAATTTCGATATACTCTTAATTTATTTCCAAAGTTAAACGATATATTTTGAAATTACAGTTGTTAAGTTATTTTTTTTGTATAGTACATATCTAAGAATTTTTTTTTTGCTATTAGAAATAATAGTAAAGATAGGGATCATTATTATTACCAACAATGATAGAAATAACAGATACAATAAAGTAATTGAGGTAAGACTTATTATTTCATTGTCTAAATTTTGGGAAAAAATGTAATTTTAATTTTGACAGCAGGAATTACTATGGATTAATTATAAAGGAGTTGGGTAAAGGCAAAGTGAAGAGAAATTTGAAAAATAAACATTTTTATCTATTGATACATAAAAAATAGTATTTCGTACACGATATTTTTGTTTATTACATATTGAGTTTCAAGAATAGAAAATAAATAAAGAAATTTAAGTTTACGCAGACACTCAGACTGATTCGCAACAAAAAAAAATCTATTGAAAAAAAACCAAGGATTTCAAATAATCTGTTGAAATATTACTGCACTCTGTAACATTATTTACATAAGTAAAAATATTGAAATTTATATCAAAATAAATAAGATTTTATAAATATACAAGAACAACTAATATACGTAATATATGTATGTATGTTATATACAGTATAGAGTCGTATATTTTACTATTGCATAATTATGTGTAGCCTTTAATGGTTCTTAAAGTTGAAACTGGTCAACAGCTTCGATTAATTTAATATAGTAGCATCACTAGTATTTCAATGGATAAAGTAGTAGATTCTTTTCTTAAACCACCAAATTTTAGTTGGAGACAATCATGTTTATTGCGTTGTACACTTGTTTTATTATACTATTATTTTGCCATCAAAATATTATTAGTATGCGCCAGCTGATTTTATTATACATGTACTGCACATAGTGAAAGTGTTTCTAGAATTTATGGACAATAAGTCAAAAAAACTCGCAGGTTTTTAGCTAGTTGTAAGAAAAGCAAATTTAAGTTGAATGCATCCTTGTTTTGTTTAATCGACCGTCTTCTTGTTGCCAATAACAAAGTGCTAATTTTTAAAACAAGACTTATTCAAAAATTAAAAACACCGCAAATATGACATAATAGTTATTTTATCCGCACAAATACATAGAGCACTTTCTCTATTGTTGTATTTTTTTTGTGTGTGTGTGTGTGTATAATTATACAGAGAGAGAGAGAAAGAGAGGTGGAGGAGTCCCTTATCTACTCTAGAAAGTATTAAATTTATATTTTCTATATACTTATTTGAATGAAACTTAATTTTGTTGTTACAAAAACAGCATGGAATTAGAGTATATCTCCCACTTCTTTAAAATTTACGGTGAATCCTCACGGTGCAAATATTTGCGGAGTATTGTCGGTGAAACCAAAATTCTTAAAAAAAATTATGTAGAAAATCAAATATAAGTTGTTTTAGAAAGAAGGAAGTGTTATCTTTGTTCCAAATATTTGAAATGGAGGGGGCACTACTAAAATTACACAACGTCATTATTTTGAAGGTCATGAACTTCGGAGTAGTATTTGCTAGGAAGTTACTTGTATTTCAAAAGACCACTTTTCCCTCAATCAAATTGGCCCCGCGTTTTCCAACCTCCAATTAAAATTCCGTGAACTATGCTCCACTCTTCTTCCTCTTCAGCCACCACTCGAAACTGCCGTGAACGGCTGACCTAAACCCCTCCCAGCCCCCCACTTCATCTTCTCCGGCATGGGTAACTGCATCACATGTATAACACCCCAGACCAAAACCCAGAGCGATGATAAGCCCAAGCCCAAGCCCAAAAACCCAAGAGAGCGAAGGCCCAACCCGTATGCAAGCTCACCGAGCCCGATCCAAGTCCTCAAAGACGTCGCCCCACTCGGGACACGCCGGAGCAGAATTGGAGACAAGTACGTGCTCGGCCGGGAACTTGGCCGGGGTGAATTCGGCATCACGTACCTCTGTACGGACAGAGAGACCAGGGAGACCCTAGCCTGCAAGTCAATTTCGAAGAAGAAGCTGAGAACCGCCGTTGACGTCGACGATGTTCGCCGGGAAGTGGCGATAATGTCGAGTTTGCCGGAGCATCCGAACATCGTAAAGCTAAGGGCGACGTATGAGGACGGCGAAGCGGTGCATTTGGTGATGGAGTTGTGCGAGGGAGGAGAGTTGTTTGATCGGATCGTGGCCAGGGGACACTACAGCGAGAGGGCGGCGGCCGCCATGGCGAAGACGGTGGCGGAGGTTGTGAGGTTGTGTCATGAAAGTGGGGTTATTCATAGAGACCTGAAGCCTGAGAATTTTTTGTTTGCTAATAAGAAGGAGAATTCGCCTCTTAAAGCCATTGATTTTGGGCTTTCCGTATTTTTCAAACCTGGTATGTTTATTGAAATTATTATTATGATTTTCTTCTTCAGAATTTTCTGAGGTATGAGCTTTTGAGATTTTCAATCTTCCAAAATTTGGGTTTCTAGCTCGTACGTGTTTTCACGAGGTATGCTTTGTTGCTATATAAGTAGAATATCGATACACTGCTATACCTAAATGGAGCGTTGATATGGGTTCGAGATTGTTAGATGAATTATTAGGTGATTTCGAGAATTTATATTTATCTATATTATATATAATATACTATCGAGAAAAAAGGGTGCTTTAAGAGTTTAAGGTTTGCTGAATGGCTTATAAATATAACACATAATTAATAGCTTTAAATTATTTTTCTGCACATGTTCAGTATAAATATATTTATCATTTTATTTATCTTGACCTTTCGGTAGAGATTAGATGTTATATTATTTAATTTAAAGTTATTGAAGAATTTATAAGTTGAACAGCTGGATTCACTTTTATTATTATTATTGGGTTGACAATGAATTTCCTTTGCTATGATTATCGTGTTGCTAGATTTTAAACAGATACTTATGTTTGGCTTTAGTACATGCAAATACTCGGATTACCCTCAAAGGGTTAATTATGATTTTTTTGCATATATTTTAGCATTTGCCAAGTGATTTGGTTTGTGAGTCTTTTGGCATGCATTTCATTTTATAGGTGAGAAGTTCACTGAGATTGTTGGAAGTCCTTACTACATGGCCCCAGAGGTGCTGAAGCGCAGTTATGGTCCTGAGGTTGATATATGGAGTGCCGGAGTGATTCTCTATATTCTCTTATGTGGGGTTCCTCCATTTTGGGCAGGTAAATTAATTTGTTTCTTACTTTCTTGATTGTGTAAGCCAATTAATTAAGCAACTTCCAGTAGATGATTCCTTTCCCATTAAAGTGGCTATGCTTCAATTGTTTGGGTTACAGAAACTGAACAAGGTGTTGCACTGGCAATTTTGCGTGGTATTATTGATTTTAAGAGGGAACCCTGGCCTCAGATATCTGACACCGCCAAGAGCCTTGTGCAGCAGATGTTAGAGCCAGACCCCAAAAAGCGGTTAACTGCCAAACAGGTGCTTGGTAAGCCCCGTATAAATTATATAGTATCAGTCCAACTTATATCGTTACAGTATTATTTGCATTTCAATATGTTTTGATGTGCTTACATGCATTGCATAGGTTCGTAAGTTACCCTTTCATGTTTCACATGCGTACTTTCTGTAGCTTCTTAGTTTTCATCAGGTGTTGACTTGAAGATTAAAGTAATTCTTTCATGGAAAAACTCCTATAATTTATTGACCCGTTATACTACTTTCAGAACTATCGTTTAGTGATACTTGTTCTGCACAGAAGTTGAACCTGAGTGAACTTAGATATGAATGTCTTAATATTTAAACAAGGGTTTTATATATATAGAGTGATATGAGGTTTATGATTCTGTGGTGTATGAATCATATAAATGTTGTTAGGGACCATGTTTCTGAAGGTAGTAGGAAAGACAAGGTACATATCTGGAGAAGTTTATTAGCCATTCTCGACACATATTTAATGGGCGAATTGGACTTCTGATAGCATATTTGTGGTTGAGAAGGTTTCTGGTAATCTTTCGACTAAGCTAAGTAGCATTCTCTTCTGATCATAGTGAGTGTGTGAAGTGCGTAGGTTTGTGATGTTCTTGATGCTGCCCTGCCTAATGGTCTTGGAACCTGAAACCTTACTGTATTTTACATTGGTCCCCTGTGGAGCTAAGTCAATCATGTATGGTGAAGGGCATTAGTTTACCGTAATAAGCAATTGCAAGATATAATTTATATCGGATAATGGGCATAGATGGCATTGCACTAACTTATCCTCATATTAGCTTGAAGTTGCACTTATTAATCATGTAAATTACTTGGTTAGATAGATTGGATTTCCTATTGCATGATCGATTATTTGCAGTGAAGCAGCTGAACTGTCTGCTTTGTTCTTATTTGTAGAACACCCATGGATACAAAATGCAAAGAAGGCTTCAAATGTTCCTTTGGGAGACATAGTGAGGACAAGGCTCAAACAGTTCTCTTTGATGAACAGATTCAAGAAGAAAGCCTTGCGGGTAAGCATCTAGGAATGATCGGTGATTATAAGTTCATATAGTTATACAATTCTTTTAGTAGGACTGGTTCTTTCAAAAATTATATGGACTAATGTGGGCACTTTTACAATTTTTCTTTTCTTATTTGGCTTCCCCTATTTTCAGAAACAAAAGCTAGGTGATAAGATTATATCCATCTGTATACATGTTCTCATTTTTCTGTGAGCTCTCGTGCAGTTTTTATCGCAAATGTATGATTGTAAACCATAACCTTTGGTTTGTTAAATGGCGTAGGTAATTGCAGAACATTTGACCATTGAGGAGGTAGAAGTAATCAGAGATATGTTTGTGTTAATGGATACAGACAATGATGGAAAAGTTACATATGAAGAACTAAAGGCTGGGCTCCGGAAAGTTGGTTCACAGTTGGCTGAGCCAGAGATAAAGTTACTGATGGATGTGGTAAATTTCAATTTTCATTTAGAAGGCCAGTGTAGTACTTTGTTCTTCTCTGATGCATTTCCAGAGCTCATTATTCATGTGGAAGATGGATATATTTGTAAATTTTCTGATTTATCTGAAACAACTATCATGCCATTTGCTTGCAGGCTTTGAGCCCCCTACACTGCTTTGGTACTTCAATAATTCCATTTATTAGATTAGATACTCCTTGAATCCTTCTAACAGTCTCCCCCACATTGGACTTGAATTCTTGCATAGGCTTGTTCTCTTATATACACATGTATAGAGTTATTTGGCTGATCATTGTAACTTTTCCAAGTATATCTTACCATGCAATGATACTTGTGGTGCCTTCATGCATTTTAGTATCAGATATTTGCATCAAGGTGTGGTCCACCTCTGTTAATTTCTAAGTTCTTGAAATTTCTGTAATGAACCCCTTATATGAAAGGTTTTCATATTTAGGACCCAAATCTTTTAGAGCTTCTCTATAATTGTTGAATTTATAGACGCTTACAACTTAGCCCCAAAACATCGACTTGCCTATATCTTCCCAAATATTACGCTAATATTTGTAGCATGTATATAAGACTATATAATATTTTGCCGAATACCTTAATGCGTACTTTTTTTGAGTTTTTTCAAATCACCTAATCTTGAAATGGTCAACCCTGAGTTCATCGATGTACACACACACACACATGATATGAAAAATGTTTGTAGACATTTTAGAACATCTTGTATGGTAATCCTGCCAAACTATATATTCCTACACTCATGACTGCTGCTAATGCAGCAAATATTGAAGATGGTTAATATTATCATATTCTAAAGAATCATATCTATGATTTACTCATGAAATGTTAACATGTGAATGTTCACTAGGCTGATGTTGATGGAAATGGAGTACTGAACTATGGAGAGTTTGTGGCAGTAACAATCCACCTACAGAGAATGGAGAACGATGAGCATTTCCGCAAAGCATTTAATTTTTTCGACAAAGATGGGAATGGGTATATTGAGCTTGATGAGCTACGAGAGGCCTTGGCAGATGAATCAGGTGAAACTGATGGTGATGTTCTCCGTGAGATCATGCAAGAGGTTGACACAGACAAGGTCTGATATGTTAAATATCAAGATTTCTTCTTCATTTGCGTTTACTGACACTTCAGATGATCTTAGTCCGATAAGATCCATCTGATGTGACCTTTTAGACTATAATATGGAAACTCTCTTTTAGTTTTATAATGGTGGTTCATTGTTTCAGGACGGGCAAATTAGTTACGACGAGTTTGTTGCGATGATGAAAACTGGAACTGACTGGCGAAAAGCATCTAGACAGTATTCTAGGGAAAGATTCCAGAGCCTGAGTGTTAACCTCATGAAAGATGGATCATTACATCTTCAGGATGCTGTGACTGGTCAAACTTACGTTGTTTGAACTAAGGGCGTTTATGGTCGCTATGTCACTTGTTTCATCTCAACTTCCTCAGTCTAATACATACTATGATTTTTCAACGTTGACACGACTTACTTATATAATACTGGTTTTTGACCATTTGGAGAATGACTGAAGTTTGTGCAGGGGCTGTTTCAAAGGATATTGAAAGCAAATTTTACATTTCTTTCCATGCGAATTACTTTACTTGTATAGCATTAGGTCCTCTGTATTTGATGATTAGTTTTCATGTATTTGTCTTCTTCTTTTATTCCTTATTAGAGAAGGTGTTGAAGGCAGTTTGGGTTGTCAACTTGCAGTGTTAATTTGAGCTAACATTAAGTTGATTTGAGTAGTGCGGTGTGAAATTGTAAGGGGGTATGGTTTTCATCATCTCGTCAAGTGTTCTTCCAGTTCTATAACTAGTATATGTGCATTATATTGAACTTTGTATAATAATACTCTCATTTCACAAAAATAATTACATAATAAAATATTACGTTATGAAATTTTAAAAGTCAAATTGTATCAAGAGTTAAAATTTTTTTTTTCTTCATATAAGTATTTAATAAAGAGTTTGTTCGTGTAAGATTTTTAATTTATTTTATAATATTAATCATTTTTACAATTAAAATCAATAAAATTCAAATCATACTTTTGCAAAATTATTACAATCTTTTTTGAAATGTAACTATGTTTTAAGAATGGAGGGAGTACGTGGTAGCAGAAAGAAAATTTAATGACTAAACATTACCATTTTGGAATTTTTGTTCAGAATTAATGTACATTGACATTTTTTTAACAATTAATTTGAGCCTAAAATTGATAACTTCAACTTCTTACTATAAAAATTGAAAATATTGTAATAAAAGAAAGTATAAAAATTGAGAGTTACTATAAAAATATTAGTCCGTATTATTCAAATTAATAAATTACTTAAAATAATAAATGTCACTATACAGGTAGCATGTGTTGCGAAATACAATTCACTTCATAATAACTGTTTTTTAAATTCTTTCCCCCCTAAATACTCTGTCCATATTTCACACCAAAAAGAATGGTGAAATATACCAAAAAAAAGAAAGAAAGAAATTTGACTAAGAAAGAATAAACAGAGTATATAATATAGTCGACTAGTTTGTCCTTAAGTGGCTCCACAAAAGTAGTAATAAGTTACTGTTTAGAATTAATAACAATTTTATTTTTCTAAAATTGGTTCACTTTAAAAAAAATATGAAACATGTAGGATGTTTCAACTTGTACAGCAAAACCGATCCCAGCAATGTTCCTTTGCCATTTGGTTTTCCCTTTCTTCCCGGGAGCAGTTACCTTATTTTATGGGATGTTTTATTTTCTTATATAAATTTTTAATAAAGATGTATGATTTTCCTTATTAAATACAAGGACAAAATAAAAACTATATGTAATAAGTAACAATTATTTAAGATTCATACTACAGTAGTAGATAAAATAAAGAAAAAAACTCATCCACCTGTCCAAAATTGGAAAAATACAAAAAGTAAATGGATCCCACCGGATCTGAGAAAACTGAATATACGCTTCTTTTATTTCTTACGTGTATTTTTTTTTTTTTTTTTGTTATTAACAAATAACTCGCTCTCTGTTTCTTCCCCTGCTTGCACATTTTCAAGAAATCGTCCCCATTAGCACACAAATTCAAGAAGAAGAAGAATCACCTACTTTGTGGATTCCCCATCAACCCTTTTGAACAGCATTTTCTTCATCATCATCTTCAGTCGAGTCCCGTGCAATACAAGATCGAACTAATGGGGTTGGAAGTTAATCGGAATGCTACCGACGACGACATCAAGAAAGCATACCGCCGGCTAGCAAAGATTTGGCATCCCGATAAAATCACGCACAGAAGCCGAGGCAAAGTTCAAGAACATTTCCGAAGCCTACCAAGTCCTTATCGATCCTCACAATCGTCATGCCTATGATCTCTACGGCTACGAACTCCCCAAATCCATAACTGTTCCGCCGCTCCCAACTTCCTCCGTCGCCGCCAAACCTCGGAGGAAAGATTCTCCCGTAGAGCATAAGTTACGTTGTAGCTTGGAGGAGCTTTATTGTGGTGCCGAGAAGAAGATGAAGATATCAAGGAGCATTACTGATTCTTCTGGGTACCTTTGTTTTCGTCTAATTTCAAGAAACTTTTTGATAATTCTTGTTTCTTTGTTGCCCATTATAGTTTTCATTTATATATATATACATATAGGAGTCGATCCATGTCCAACGTCAGCTCTATAGTCTTTCGTAGCTAACATTTTTACAGCCCAAGGAATGATCCAACACTTGAGATCAAACTTTAAAAAAAAAAAATTCCCCTTCCGCCAGTGTTAGTAACGGAAAGTAATAATTTTCAAAATTTTTTTCCCTTCCGCCAGTGTTACTAGCGGAAGGGAAAAAAAAAATTTTAAAAAAAAATTCTCTTCCGCTACTAACACTGGCGGAAGGCCAAAAAAAAAAAAAATTTCCCCTTTCCGCCACTGTCACTGGCGGAAAGGGTAAAATTTTTTTTTTTTGTCGCCAGTCTCAGTGGCGGAAAGGGGAAATTTTTTTTTTCCTTTCCGCTAGTGAGACTGGCGGAAAGGTAAATTTTTTTTTTCCTTCCGTTTTTTCCCTTTGCCTGCCTTCCGCCAGTGTTGTACTTGATAGTAACAAGTACAATATTTTTTTTCTTCCTTCCTTCGTGATATGCTATATATATATATATATGATAAGAAAGACATAGGTAAAAAAACTATCTTATTCCGCCGCATGTAAGTTTTCTTTTTCGTTCTATCGTTTCAGTTTTCTTCTTCGTTCTCTAGTTTTATGAAAATTTTTTTTTTGAATATAACTCATTTATTACAAAATTTTTCTTTATTACAGATCAGATAAGCATATCTCAGGTTGACATTTAAATCATGTTTTCAGCTCTTCACCTTCTTAATTTTAAAATGAGTGATAACGATAGAATATATGATGTTGATATATTTTTTGATGATTCGGATTCGGATATAAGTATGAATGTTGAGAACGAAGAACATAATATTGAGGAAGAAAATAATATGGAAGAACAAAATAATTTGAATGACAAAGAAAAAATAAATATAGACAGTGATGGTGTTTGTCCTCCGTATGTGGGTCAAATATTTACAAGTATATTTGAAGTTGAAAAATACTATAATGCATATGCTCATAATAGTGGATTTGAAGTAAAAATTTTAACGAGTAGAAAACATTCGGGGTCAAATCAATTAGCTCATAGACTATATGCATGTAGAAAAGCAGGTAAACCTATTAAGAAAAAAAATTTGTTTGTAAATGAAAATGATGATGAAAGCATAATCCGGAGGAAGAGAGATATTATTGAACGCACAATGTGCAAAGCGAGAATGTTTGTTGTTCATAACATGCAAAATAATAGTTGGCGTGTAACAAAAGTGGAATTAAATCACAATCATTCAATAGTTACGCCTACTAAAATAGATTTCATGGCAACACATAAAAATATAACAGTTGCTGATAGAGAGTTAATCAATTTACTTCACCGATCAAAAATCAAACCAAGTTTGATCATGAATGTGTTGAGTACAATGAGCGGTGGAAGGACAAATGTTAAATTCACCGTCGAAGATATTCGAAATGTTATACACAACTTGCGACATGACGCATTTGATGCAAATGATGCACAAGAAGATTTGACAGTTTTAAAGAGACCTAAGTCAGAAAGTGTTGGAAATTTCTTTTATAATATAAAAGTTGACGAAGAGAATCACATTGCATGTATCATGTGGGTGGATTCTCGATCAATTATTTGTTATAGAAATTTTGGAGACGTAGTGACCTTTGACACCATTTATAGAACAAATAAATATGGGATGCCATTTGTTCCAATTACGGGAGTTAATCATCATTATCAGTCTATTTTGTTTGGGTTTGCCCTTATCAAGGATGAAACAGAAGATACATTTGTTTGGGTGTTAGAAAATTGGCTAGAAGCGGTTGAGAATAAAATTCCGTTGACGATCATAACTGATCAGGATAGAGCCATGAACAATGCCATTGCTACCGTATTGCCTTCCACCAATCATTTGATATGTACTTGGCATATCAGTAACAAATTCCCGGAGAAACTTCATCATTTATATAATAGTTACGAAACGTTTAAGAAAGACTTCGACAGGTACGCATCTATTTTTACAAATAGTCGAAGTTAAATTATCAATATTTTTGTGTTGTCATTTATAATAAGTTGTTATTGTAGGTGTTTGTATTCAGTGACAACTGCCGAATTCAAGGAAATGTGGGCAAAATTGGTGGAACAATATGATTTACAACATCACGAGTGGCTTCAATTTATGTATAATGTAAAGGAGAAGTGGATCGGAGCATACTCAAAGTCATATTTTGCTGCAGGGATGACTACAACCGGGAGAAATGAATTCATGAACAGTTTTTTTTATCAATACGTAAATAATTGTACCGGTTTGAAAGATTTTGTGATTAACTCACAAATAGCCATTGAGAAACAATACTTGAATGAGAGAAAGCAAGATCTTGAAACATAGTACAAGACAAGAAATTTGCTTAACGGAACTTTATTGGAGAAGCATGCGGCAGTTGTATATACGAAGAATATTTTTAAAGACTTTTCGAATGAGTTCTATGAGGGTCAAAAGTTAACGTGTTGTAAGATTCAGAATTTTGGGGTCGGTGGTACAAAGGGATATACAGTTTTCAATGAGGAGGTACCACAAAACCGACGATATTATTACGTTGTCGTTAAACACGGGGACTCCGACAATGTGACATGCATATGCCAACGCTTTGAGCACAGCGACATGATTTGTAGACATATTTTGAGGTATATCACCTTCAAGAGCATAAATGAGATTCCAATGTCTTTGATTTGTGGCAGGTGGACGAGAAATGCAAACAAGATTCATGGTGATCCTGTTAACATAAATGAAGTAAATACTGAATCAAACTCTAATGTCGGTGATATTAGTACAATACGGTACAATCATTTGAATAGGGTTTATCAAGAAATTGCAGCAATTGGTTCAACATCGCAATCATCTTACGTGCATGGTCTTGAAACTGCTATGAATGAGAAAGTATGGATAAGTAAGTCAAGATTGATTGAAGAAAATGACACGATTGAAGGTGGGAGCAGATCGAAGGAGTTGCACATGGAAGGTGGTAGTATTGACGAAGAAGATGAGTATTTTCCACCTCTTCAGTCACAAACTAAGGGTCGTAAGAAGGTCACAAGATTTAAGAGTGGAATTGAACAAATTCAATTTGCAAAAAGGCTACGAAAATGTGCTATATGTCAAGAATACACTGATCATGATAAGAGAAATCATGATAAAGTAATGGAGATACGCTCGCAAATGTCTCAACATAGCACATTAGATTTAGACGATGATGAAGAAGAGGTGTGATCGAGTTTGACCTTTAAATTATATTAATTGTAATTGTATGACTTTCTGATGTATTTGATCGGTGGATATAATTATAATACTATGATTATACACTATGATTAATAGTATGAGTATAGTAAAATACTATAATTATTATGATTATTAGTTATTGTTTGAAATAATTAAATACAATATTATGATTATAATAAAATAGTTTTATAAGCATAATGTTTGAATTGATTATAATACTATGATTATAAAAAAAATGACTACAAAATATGATATAAATATAATGTTAATCATAATTATAATATAATCATAATACAATCATCATGATAACTACAAATCTAATATGAGTTAAATACATTATAATCCTAAACCCTAGAGCCTAAATCTTAAATTAGACATAGTATATAGTAAATCATATAATGACAATAATTATGTGATAGTCACGTATAATATTATTATATATAATGTTCCATACAGATTAAGCAAATTGAATTATGCACTAAACACGAGTCAACTGATAACATTTCATTTTATTTATCATATAGAACAATACAAAATCTGAATGTGTGAAACATGAGCTCGATATGTAAGATATATCTTTTAATAAATTATTTTTATTTCAATAATCATTTATTAATTATTTGTTGACGTTACTTGAAATAATGATAATAATAAAATGATAAGAACATAAAAGATTTATTTTATGTAATTGAGAAACATAAATATTTAAATAAAATATTACATCAATTCATATCGTCATTATATTCCAATTGTAAAAAAATAAAATAATAAAACATGAAAAAATTACCAATAAAAGAAAATTTATATTCAAACATTAAAAACATAAAAACTATCAAACGAGTAAAAAAATAATTATTAAAAATAAACTCATGTTATGCACGACTTTCTATGTTAGTCAACAATTATTTTACAACTACTCATATTTAAATTTAATGTTTTGTCTCTTTGACGCAAAACAAAAATACTAACATATTTCATATCGCATGTATACGCTGAAGGGAAGAATAAAATTTTAAAAAAAATTTTAAAAAATTTTCGCTGTTAGTAGCGGAAGGGTTATTTTTTTTTAAAAATTTTTTCCTTTCCGCTACTAACACTGGCGGAAGGGAAAAATTTTTTTAAAAAAATACCCCCTTCCGCTACTAACACTAGCGGAAATGGTATTTTTTTAAAAAAAAATTTTCCTTCCGCTACTAACACTGGCGGAAGGGAATTTTTTTAAAAAAATTTTTTCCCTTCCGCTAGTGTTAGTAGCGGAAGGGGTATTTTCTTTTTAAAATTTTTTCCTTCCGCCAGTGTTAGTAGCGGAAGGGAAAATTTTTTTTAAAAAAAATTCCCCTTCTGCTACTTACACTGGCGGAAGGGAATTTTTTTTAAAAAAAAATTTCCCTTCCACCAGTCTTAGTAGCGGAAGGGGTATTTTTTTTTTAAATTGTTCCTTGTTTCCTCCGCCCGTTTCTTTTCCTTGTTTTTTCGGCCTAAGCTAGGTTTATTTCCCTTCTTTTTCTCTCATTCCGCCGTTACTTCCTTTCTCTCTTCCAAAAAAAATTTCTTCTTCTTCCATCTAAACAACTTTCAAATTTTACTCCCTTCCGCTTGATTTCGCTGTTTACCGCCCCAAATCAAGTAAGTGTTTGTAATTTCAAAATTAAATTTTTTTTTTATTAATTTCAGTTTTGAATCAAGTAATTTTTCTTTTAATTATTTCCGTTATTTGTGTTTTTTGTGTGTGCAGTGTGTGTGTGTGTGTGCAGTGTGTGTGTGCAGTGTGTGTGTGTCTTTTTTATGTGTGCAGTGTGTGTGTGTGTGTTTTTTGTGTGTGCAGTGTGTGTCTCTGTGTGTGTGTCTTTTTTGTGTGTGCAGTGTGTGTGTGTATGTTTTTTGTGTGTGCAGTGTGTGTGTGTATTTTTTGTGTGTGCAGTGTGTGTGTTTTTTTTGTGTGTGTGTGTGTGTCTGAAATGTGTTTTTTGTGTGTGCAGTGTGTGTGTGTGTGCAGTATGTGTGTGTGTTTTTTGTGTGTGCAGTGTGTGTGTGTGTGTGTGTGTGCAGTGTGTGTGTGTGTCTGAAATGTGTTTTTTGTGTGTGTAGTGTGTGTGTGTCTTTTTTGTGTGTGTAGTTTGTGTCTGTGTTTTCTGTGTCTGTGCAATGTTTTGTGTTTGTGCAGTGTTTGATTAAGACTTTTCAATATTTTGTAGGTTGCAATGGACAATTATCAATTAAATCCGGGTCCCGAAGATAACAGTTTGTTGTAAGATCAATCTACTCATATATCTATGCACATATACAACACAAATGAATTCAGAGTACTCGATGTTGCTCAACAGAGTAATAAGAGGTATGATCTTTGGATGTTGAGTGACGCACAGAAGGATATACTTAATGCAGTTGGAATGCATACATTTACATACGGATGTATATTTCCAAGACACGATGCATCATTCGTTACTGCATTAGTGGAAAGATGGAGATCATGAACAAACACATTTCATTTTAATAGCGGTGAGGCGACAATCACATTGGAGGACATCCACTATATAATCGGTTTACCCATTAACGGGAAACCCTGTACTTGTGGTGTCTTATCCGAGAAGGAACAAAAAATATTGTTTCAAGACTGCTTTGGTGAACGGTTCTATAACCAGTTCTACAAGGAAGCAAAACATGGTGGTGGTATTCGTTTGACGTGGCTGTTGGAATGTTTTCGTGAACTGTCAGAGGATCCACCGGTTGACTATATAGCTATCTACACAAGAGCGTACATACTGTGGTTGTGTGGTGCTATATTGTTTCCCACTAAAACCAAAGACATATGCCCAGCTAGGTATGAAAAAATTCTTGTCTTTATTATTGTAATTCTTTGTTGTCATAATTTGATATTAATTTGGCTAACGTGTTGTTTTAATTTTCATGTTAGGTACATGGTGTTTGTTAGAGACATTGAAGATATAGTCAACTACGCTTGGGGTTCAGCAGTCCTAGCATCCATTTACCGAGCGCTCCACGATGCATCCCACTACAGAGAAGTTAAGGGTAAGATTGTGTTACCTGCAAGGATAACGGGATGCATGATAGTGGTGCAAACTTGGGCATATGACAGATTATGGATTGGACGTCCAATGTCTCGCCCTGGATCTGAGTTGTGGTCGCCGCGTGTGCTGGCATATGCATACGCTAAGCATGGTTTCTATAAGGACATGCGAGCAGATCCACACCACAACGTCCTAACATACCGGGCACAGTTTGAAAATCAACCGGAAGACAAATTCATCTGGAAGCCGTATAAGCCGATTCAAATGGTTGATGATGATGACGAGGACGCTTGGATGGCATGACTGTTCGCAAACAGTCGAATCCCACTGATACATTTTGATGAGATTAAGTATCAAATGCCAGACAGAGTCCTTAGGCAACTCTGTCATTATCAAAGGATACCTGACCCTCCTGTTGATCACACTCATCTACGGTTGAATCGGGCGGAGAAGGAGAATAGATTCCAAGTTTCCAACTACGAAGCATTCGGCGCGCCGTACATAGAGATGTGACACGACTTCCAGGAGAATCTTGTGGGTTTGTAGGTATCTGAAAATACCAAATGCAACAAACTGGACATGGACGTGTACTACTTGTGGTACAACAAAGTGACACGAAAACGAATTGCAAAACCAAACGTCACTGATATCCGATACAGTAATCGTGTCATTATTGACCAACCTCACGTAATAAACGTGGTACGTATACTTAATTATAATCCTTGTATTGCATTATATCTATTTTGTAACGCTATTAACATATACATATTTTTTTTTTGTGCAGTTAAAACAGACATTGACGATGTTGCAGCAGTGGCCGAATAAGCCTCCCGAGATTGAACAACAATATCAAGCACTCTTAACTGATAATAGTGCCTTGTTTCAACAAATGCAATTGTCCAATCTCGGGGTTTATTCGGACCAACCCCTTTATACTCCGTCCTTCATTGATCCTTCTGAAGCTCAAACTTCCATTACTTTTATATCGGATCCTCCAGTGTCCTTCACAACTGAGTTCAATCCTTTCGCCGAACATGCAACTCCAATCCATTTCTCCCAAGAGGCACCACCAGTCCGTAATCTGGCTAGAGTCTCAAGACACGATCTACTGATGGTTCCGGTGAAAGGGGGCATGGTGAAGCCGTTAAACCCTTGGAAGGCGGATTGGTTGACTTGACACTGGTTTAATGGTGAATCAGTCGATGATTCACAGTATTGGCCCCGAAAAATTAAAGGTTATAACATTAATCAACAGGAGGCCACAGAATTGTTGCCTGGGGCATGGTTAGGCAACACAATTGTGGATGCCTACCAAGAATTATTGGCAGAAAGAGACGCCGTCATAACACGGGCGGGAAAGAAGTTAAAAAGGAATTTCTACTATCTGCCGACTTTGTTAATTGCCGTGGGTCAAACCATGATAAATGCCGGAGTCGAAACTGATATTGCAAATACTGTTGACTTTGTACAGCACTTTGTAGAACAAAATGGTTTACGTGTTTTGGAATGTGATGTCATATTCATGTCATTCCATTCCCGCATACACGAACATTTTATCCTGGTGATGTTCAATGTTAAGGCATGGGCAATAAAAATCATTGATCCCATGCATCCTGAGATGACTCCGGCACAGTTGGATGCGCGATACCACGCGGATATTGCAGTTGCGGTAAGTACAAAATATTTTATGTTGATTTACATATGGTTTTAATTTGTTATTGTCACTTACTAATTTTTATTTTTGAATTGAGCAGAAGACTTTTGTACCAATCTTGCTAAGATTTGCTGACCCTGAAACCAATTGGCCCCCAAGAGATGTAAAACTCGGGAAGAAAGTTGAAGTGGCGAAACAACATAACGGTTCAGATTGTGGGGTTTATATTTGTAAATATATGGACGCAATCTCACGTGGACTAAATCCCACTGCAGCTAAATGGACTGTTCAAGATGCATCCATTCTTCGCTTACGTCTTACTTGGGAACTGCACAAAGGAATAGCCAGGGGTCCCCCTAGAGGGTACAAGATGACAGGATCACTGATGATGGATTCTGATGAAGAGTAATGATTAATATGTACGATCAATGAGTGAAGTTGTATTTCTTTTAATTATATTTGATTCAGATGTAATACAATTTGTTTCTCAGTGTAATATATATGTTTTTTGTCGATGGTGAGACTGGCGGAAAGAAAAAAAATTACCTTTTTTTTTTGCCTTCCGCCAGTGTTAGTTGCGGAAGAGAATTTTTGAAAAAAAAAAATTTTTAAAAATTACCTTCCGCTATTAACACTGGCGAAAGGGGTATTTTTTTTTTTTAAGTTTAATGAGCGTTGAATCATTCCTTGGACGACTGTAAAAGTGTTAGCTACAAAAGATTCCAAAGCTAACGTTAGACATGGATGGGCCCCATATATATATATATTCCTGACGATTAATTATATGTGTTCTTGTTTCATCAACTGCACTTCACATTTGATTAAAATTACTTTGAATGGAACGTACATCAATAAAGATTCCCAGTAAATGTTTGGGCCATTTGACCTCAAGCTCTCATCGATTATGTTATATTTGTATCAAGTGAAATTGTACTATATATGAGGTTCTTTTATCTTTCCTTAATTTAATGCAATTTAAATTGTTTGTTCCAATGATAATCATACCTCACTTCCAAAGAAACGCTAAAACCTCAATAATTATGGGTGATAAACATAAACCATGAAAAACTTCTAGTACCCAAATCTCTTTTCTCTTGTCACGATGGAAGGAATTTTTTTTCTTTTTTTTGTCAAACGAAGACACATTCTTTCTTGATCAAAGAATGCTTTTCAATAAATAGAAATACTAGTTTACTCTCCTCACCCTCCTAGCAAAAGTATGCAGTTATGTTAGTTACAAATTTCTTTTTCTAGTGATTCTTTTCAGTATTTAACCATAACAATTTTAATTTGGTAATGTTTTTTTGTTCAATTACGTCCGCTGTAAACCTGAATATTTTTATTCTTTATGCCTGAGGAATGGGAATTGAGTTCCTGGCTGTCACAACAATCCTCTTTTGGATTTCCCCT
This sequence comes from Centella asiatica, assembly GCA_014636745.2. Taxonomy (NCBI): domain Eukaryota; kingdom Viridiplantae; phylum Streptophyta; class Magnoliopsida; order Apiales; family Apiaceae; genus Centella; species Centella asiatica. Next base: position 46,813,403 of record CM025784.1, on the reverse strand, counting down.
CCTTGCTAATAGTATGTGGCATAAAGATGATCAAAGTTTGCAAAATCTGAAAGCTGTAGAAATAGGGAACAGAAAGAGGGTGAGGGTGGGTGGGTGGGTTAGGTAACTATATACTGTTTTAGTTAATTTCTTTTGTATGAAGCGATTGAAACTATAAGATTATTGCTATTCTGAATAGTTGAAAAAGCAAAAGCCTTGAGTGATTCACAGAAGCTCAATATCGTGTTTGCAGCGTCTCACATATATTATGATAGTAAAGGGTTTAATAATTTGAGCACTGGTGGTCAGCTTTTTGGTCTTCTTTGTGATGATATCATATCTCCAGTAGTTTTGGCATTTCATCTGGACTTATAAACATTTATATCCCTCTTAGATGATGATTCTTTTTTTTTTTGGTCTTAATTTAAGCTACATTGCTTATAATACTCTTCATTCTGCAAAGCGCAAATTATCAAAGAATACGGTGTAAATGTAATACTAGTAGACCTTCAAATTGATGTTGTCATATATATTTCTACTACAGGATTTCTATTTATTGAAAAACTGTTGAGATTGAATGCTTTCTGTTAAAACTGGAATTCTATATATGGAAACATTATGCATTGATTCTATATACGGTGCAGGTTGCGCGTTTCTACATTGTAGCTGTTTCTTTTGGATATTCTTTTGCTGCTAAGCTTTTCACTTGTTTTTCATAGACAAATGACTTTTTTCCTGCAAAATTCGCGATGTGGCCATGAGCATTGATGCTATTGTGCATATCACTTGTTTTTTTACTTTAGCTGTTTTGTTTTGTCGATTCGTTTGCTTTGCTCTTCATAGACAGACGTGTGTTTTCGCAGCAAAATTCGCAAAGAGGAGGAGACTTTGACCATTGAGATAAAACCTGGCTGGAAAAAGGGCACAAAAATCACATATCCTGAGAAGGGTGACCAGAAGCCTGGTGTTATAGCAGCTGATATAATCTTTGTAGTAGAAGACAAGCCTCATGCAGTATATACAAGGGTTAATAATGATTTATTGTTGAGCCAGGAAATCTCTCTTGTAGAGGCCCTCACAGGCAAGACCCTGGAGATCAAAGCACTAAATGGAAGAATTCTCGCGATTGCGCTGAAAAATATCATTAGGCCGGGGTATGTGCATCTTGTCCGAAACGAAGGCATGCCAATTTTGAAAAAACCAGGGAAGAAAGGCAATTTAAAGAACAAATTTACTGATGTCAAATATCCAAAGAGGCTTGCAGCAAAACAGAAATCTGAGCTCAAGAAAATTCTGGGAGGAAGTTAGTGATCATCAAGGTATACGTTGACATGTAACAAACAACATAGGAGTTCTACTGATATGAGGATTAGCTAGTGTGTGTGTATATACACACAGTACATGCAAATTGAAGGTGTTAATATTAGGAAGAATTTTTTGAAATTGATGTTAATATACTACTTGGATGATAATTTCTTGAAATGTGATGGATGTTTCAACTGCAAATGAATTAAATACTCTTTGTACAGTGTGGTTATATGCTTTTTATTCGGGTTAAAGGAATGGGTAGTGCTGCATGCATTGTGTTGAGTTCTGTATTGGTTGGGAAATCTACATGTTTGAAGATTATGACCATGTTTGGGAAATCTACATGTTTGAAGATTATAACCATGTTTGTTTCGGTTTTTAGAAATTTTAGGTTCCGGCAGCGTTAAAATTACGAGAATCGACGATCCTCATAAATTAAGCAAAGATGATATCTCGCATAATGTGGAACACAATATATATAAGGAACGCAATTCGGATAACTTAGAAAAGAAGGCTTTGGTTACACGTGGGATTTCAGGTTTTTATTTATTTTCCTTCACAATTCGGTGCATGTCTTGCATAACTTTTATGGTCCGAAATAAAGTTTACTTTCTTCTTCTGGGATATATATTTAGATATTTCAAGGAAGGTGACTTGACTCGTTTTAGATCTTAAAATGAATGGAATGCTTTTAAGAATAAAATATACTGGGCAGTTATGCAATACTATGTAGATACTGACTAACATGTAAAAATTATGTCGTGGGGTACCATATTGTGAAAGACAGATAACTTGCATATGTTTTATTATGTTTTAAAATTTTTTTCAAGGGAAAATTTGACAAACAAATACACGGTGAGAAAAATAAAAAAAACTGTGTTGTTTTGAATGACTGCGGACATAATATAACTTTCGCGACAGTTCAGGATCAAAGATCTTTGAAACGAAAGTGGAATATGATACATTTGACGTTTAGGTGGTTCATAATATTGATGATCAATTATTAAAAAAATGTCCATTCCCGATATTACAATGTTATTAATAAAATTGTAGAAACTTTTAAAAAAGTTGGGTTACTGTCTATTCGGAAATTGCTTCCTGATAAACGAGTGGAAGTTAATATTTACCATTAAAGTTGAAAAGTGCAGAAAAGTTGCTTCTATAAATTCAGTCAGTTTATAGAAAAAAAGAAGAGGTAAGAATCAAACACTATTTTAACACTAAAATAGTGTTTTTAACTTAAAAGTCATCGGTCAACAAATCGTAGTTCCGATTTCCGAACAGAGTACAAGGAAGAAAGTGAAATGATATAGTCAAATACGTAGATTAAAGTGTATAAAGAGAGTGATTGCAAAAGATAGAGGAAAGCAAGTCGTGAAATTATTTATGCACTTCAAAATTTGGAGTGTATTTAAAATATATACTTTTGAGGAGTAAATAAGAAAAGAACAAGTCAATATTTGAAGAGGCAGAATATTACAAGTCAGACGAGCACTTGCTGCACTATTTACGCCACCTGACCGTTGTCTTTCCCATGAAACTATCTCGAAGTAGAAGTGCTTTAACAAACCCACTCCAAAAAAACATTAGTATTGCCGCTTATTTCCTGAATAGAGGCTCTCAATCTCCATCATCACATGGCTTCCATGGCGCCGGAGATTTGGTTGACTCTCGAAGCATCAAGACGGGTTTCGACCACAACACATGCCGCTCCAACTACCAGCTCAAGAATCTTGTCACCAGGGGTCAAGTTTCCGAGGCCCGCCAATTGTTCGATCAAATGCCTCACAAAAACGTTTGCTCGATAAATATGTTGATCAGTGGTTATGTAAACTCAGGTGATCTTTCTGTTGCTAGGGAGTTGTTTGATGGCTTGGCTGATCCAAATGCTGTATCGTGGACTATATTAATTGGTGGGTATTCGCAGTTTAATCAACCCCTTGAAGCTTTTAAGCTTTATGGTGAGATGTGTAGGTGGGGTACAAAGCCAGATTATGTGACCTTTGCTACTCTATTATCTGGTTGTGATGAGACAGTGACAGGAAAAGAAATTGTTCAGGTGCATGCCCATGTTGTTAAATTGGGATATGGTTCTACCCTTATTGTTTGTAACAGCTTGGTTGATTCTTACTGTAAATCGTGTTCTCTTGGTTTAGCTTTTCAGCACTTCGAGGAAATGCCCAGGAGGGACTCGGTGACTTTCAATGCAATGATAACTGGGTACTCAAAAGAGGGATTGGATGAAGAAGCGGTAAACCTCTTTAAGGAAATGCAAAATTTGGGTTTGAGGCCATCAGATTTCACTTTTGCAGCAGTTGTAGGTGCTAGTACTGGGTTGGCTGATTTTTCTCGTGGGCAACAAGTTCATGGACTCGTGATCAAGACAAACTTTGTTCGGAATGTGTATGTGGGTAATGCATTGCTAGATTTTTATTGCAAACATGATCGTCTGGATCACGCGAGGACACTCTTTGATGAGATGCCAGAGCTAGATGGTGTTTCTTACAATGTGATAATTACAGGGTATGCATGGAAGGGGGAGCAGAAGGAATCGTTCCATCTCTTCCGTGACTTGCAATACACCAAATTTGATCGGAGACAATTCCCATTCGCGACATTGTTGAGCTTAGCAGCAACTTTATCCGATTTGGGAATGGGTAGGCAAATCCATGCACAGGCCATACTGGCAAAAGCTGATTCAGAAACATTGGTGGGGAATGCTCTGGTTGACATGTATGCCAAATGTGATAGGTTTAAGGAAGCCAATGCTGTTTTTGCAAATCTTACCTTCAAAAGCTCGGTTCCATGGACTGTTATGATCTCAGTGTATGTTCAAAAAGGATTCCATGAAGAAGCCCTTAAAATGTTCAATGAGATGCGTAGAGCCAGTATTTTGGGTGACCAAGCAACTTTTGCTAGCTCCTTAAAGGCCTCTGCTAATTTGTCTTTGGTTTCTACAGGGAAACAGATACAGTCGTCCATAATTAGATCTGGATTCATGTCAAATGTTTTTTGCGGTAGTGCACTTCTTGACATGTACGCAAAATGTGGTTCTTTAAAGGATGCAATTCGAACTTTCCAAGAGATGCCTGATAGAAATACGGTATCTTGGAATGCAATGATCTCAGCTTATGCACAAAATGGGGATGGTGAAACCACTCTTAGGTCATTCAATGAGATGGTTCAATCAGGTCTTCAACCAGATGCAGTAAGCTTCCTTTGTGTTCTAACTTCTTGTAGCCACCGAGGGCTTGTACAAGAAGCTCTGTGGTACTTTAATTCCATGACTCAGACCTACAAACTTGTCCCAAAGAAGGAGCACTATGCATCCATGGTCGATGTATTGTGTAGAAAGGGGAACTTCAATGAAGCTGAGAAGCTAATAGCTCAAATGCCATTTGAGCCGGATGAGATAATGTGGTCATCAGTTTTGAACTCATGTAGGATTCATAAGAATCAAGAACTTGCAAAGAAGGCAGCAGACAAACTTTTCAACATGGATGTGCTCAGAGATGCTGCTGCGTATGTCAACATGTCAAACATATATGCAGCCGCAGGCCAATGGCACAATGTTGGGAAGGTAAAAGTGGCCATGAGGGATCGAGGAGTCAGGAAGGTGCCTGCATATAGTTGGGTTGAAATTAAACACAAGGTTCATGTTTTCTCTGCCAATGATAGGATCCATCCACAAAGCGAGGAGATAAGGAGAAAGATTGATTCGTTGAGTAAGAAGATGGAACAGGAAGGCTACAAACCCGATACAAGTTGCGCCCTTCATAATGTGGATGAGGAAATGAAAATAGAATCTCTCAAATATCATAGTGAGCGTTTAGCTATTGCATTTTCACTTATCAGTACACCAGAAGGGTCACCGATTCTGGTGATGAAGAATTTGCGCGCTTGCACAGACTGCCACGCTGCGATCAAGGTAATATCAAAACTTGTTGGAAGGGATATTACAGTAAGGGATTCAAGCAGATTCCACCATTTTAGAGATGGGGTTTGTTCTTGTGAGGATTATTGGTAAGTTCATGTGCCAAAAAAAACAAGAGAATTATTGATAAAGAGTATGGGCCAAGGCCCCTAACGATTTGGTTCCAATATCACCAAGCCACTTGGTATATCCAATTACGTTGGGATTTCGTTCTCCATCCTTTTGCAGAAAACTCCATACCTATTAGGGGATATACTCTGCATTAATGTTGCATTAATTCTATTATTTCATTGATTTTTGAAAAAAAAAGAAGAGAAAAGGATCGACATAGTGAGTAATTAATCTCTGATCCTCGGCAAGTATACTGAAATCATATTCTTGAATGATATTAATCTGTAAGCATTTTGTCTTTCATCTACGTATTCATTCGTTAGCAACTACAATACGCAATCATCACAAAACATTCAACAACTGAAGACTACGAATTTTTCCAAAACATTAGACACAGGAATCATCAGGGGCATATCAAATGAAAGCTTGTAATATTTTTTTTATAAAAAAGTAATAAAGCATCAAATTTTCATAAAGCAAATAACAATTTCACTGGGTTAATGAACTCAAAGTTCCATTCAGACAACATGAGAAAGTAGGATATTGGAACACGACGATATACCGATTATAGCAATTCTAGTAATTTATTTTCCCTAGCAAACCATATTCCGGATAGGTCTGCGGATATACAGCTGAACACTAAGAAATTCTTGTGAAAAATGAATCTAGAGAATTCGGACTCTTGAAACATGAATACACAAGCCTGAAAGTTCGGCAGTTCATTGGATATTACACTTTTCAACATCAAAGAAGGCTAGCATTCTACTTTCCAATAAATGAATATCGCTAGATAACCCAAGAACAATCATTGGAACTGCCTATCAACCACCACTGGGTACATTACAAGAAAAAAAATAACTAATATCCATTCAGTGAACCATTTCCCCATTCAGATTTGTCCATTATTCCTGATATATCACTCTCAAAGAACGCAGAGTGGAGAGCCCTCACACACCGTTCAGACTCGCAATCGTTTACAACCAAGGAGATATTCACCTAATTGGCACAAAAAAAATTTGGTGAGATTACCCAAACAAAGTGCCTGGGTCACAAGTATTAATGTTCAAAAGTGTAATCATTTAGGTTTTTTTACCTTGGATGCACCTTGAGAAATCATCTGGACATTGACTCCATTGGTATGAAGGACATGAAATGCCTGTTATGAAGAGCACAAAAAATAAATTATAAAATCATAGAAGTATCAATTATGGCCAAAGGAGAACCTACAGTTTGATTAACAGTTTTATCACTTCAATAATGTTGCCGCACTTTGATAACTAACTGAAATTCGAAGATCAAAATTCATTCATGCATATGATTAGTGATTGTGCTCCAGTGGAACATGCATGAATTTGAGTATTGATAGTCATTTAGATGTAGAACTTCATCAGAGAACTGTCATGGGAAAAATTAAATAAATGAAATACCAATTGCTCTAACAAGTAGTTAAAGGAACCAGAAAACCTGTTTATAGGATTTGTACAGGTTCTTTAAGAATTTGTCGTAAAATGACACTCATCCTATTCCACTAGTAAGGTTTCATAAAATGAAGATAACAGTGAAAAAGATTCTCAATTACCTTCTCTAGAATCAGTGAGGACCTTTGAACATTCCCAATTAGCGAGATAATTGATCTATGCTGAAGGAGATTCACCACTGCAATTTTTTCAAGTTCTTCAACAACATGATCAAGTTCCTGTTCAATGAAATGGTGAAGGATTTAAGATCTTACCACTTCACAAATTGAACTTACTAATGATGTTTAAGCAACCGAACTTAAGCACAGTAGAAGAATTCATGAAAATATACAACAGAACAGCAAACGCTTAAGCTCTAACTTCTTCGACAGGAAATGAGAAATTATTGAGCTGAACTTTAAACATGAATCAAGATATCATACGCTTGCCTGCTGAATCAGTTCTCTGCTCCAAAGCTTCGATGGATCAAGTGTCAAGGAAATACTAACTTCACTTGTAGCTACAACATCCACTGAAATGCCCAAATCTTCAAAGATTGCAAAAACCTGAATGACCAATAAAAGAGGGGTATTAATTCCTATTACTTAGTATCTTCTATCAGCAAGCAAATAGGGAGAAACAAATTGATTATTTGAAAATCTCCTTTGGATATTTGGTAGTAATACCACTTTCCAAACAAATTCTACTGGCAATTTGGATCTCTTTATATATACACGAGGAGATGGTGAAATGACAAGAGAATCATTGATGCAACTCGATAGCCACAATGTTCCCATTATCAATTTCCAAACAACTTCTATTAGCAATTTGGATCTCTTAGTATATACACGAGGAGATGGTGAAATGACAAGAGAATCATTGATGTGACTAGATAGCCATGATGTTCTGTTACGCCATCAGTAAAGAGGCCAAAGTAAATACTGCCAATGGCATTCAACATGGTTACTCGAATTTAGACGATTCATAATATCGGAAACAATATTCAACATGGTCACTTGAACTCTGTTCACATCAGAGTTGCACTAGAAATAGATATAAGATGAGCTAACAGAAAAAGAAGAAGAAAAACTCATTTACCTTAGCAAGGAACCCAAACTGACCAAGCATACGAGTGCTAACAATATCCAGCATGGTCACATTCCGTTTCAGAACAATGCTAGTGAGTAAAGCCTAGACATTGATAAAACAAGACAAATTTATAAGAACATCTATGCCATTCTATATATTTATATTTGTGTATACATAAATATATGTCACAAATTAAATATTCATACATACCTTTCTCATGTCTCTTTCTTTAGTGATAAGGGTACCTGGGGCGTTACGGTTGTATGAGTTTTTAACCCTAACAGGAATATCGCCCTCTCTTGCAGGCCTCATGGACTGGGGATGCAGGACCTACGGAAAATAAAAGAAAGAGAACAGAATCTGGGTTCAGCGAGGTTGGTATAAACATTTTTATGTTCATACGCCAGTCATCAATTAGAAAAGCTATTGATTGCACAATTGCAAGATACATGCTAGCTGACTACTTTAATCATGAACATCTTATATTACAGAGCACTAATCTGAGCTTCAGCTAATCATTTTGAGAAGATGAACCACAATGCTACAAGCAATTGTCCAATCCTGACCCAAGCACAAAAGTATACAATTTGTACTCGGGGTTGAGACCACGGGGCATATTCATTAGGGTCATAAACTAACCAAAACAGCCAATCTGAAACAAATGGTAATCTTTGCTCGCTAAAATGAGATTCAAAAAAGCCAACATCTACAAGTAATTATCTTACTTGAAACTAAGCAACAGCAAAGATCAGAATTTTTTTAATAGTGTGAGATTCGGGTAATAAATATTGGAAATGAGCAACCAAGGGTCCAGAAAAACAGCCATGATGCAGGACATAATGCATATATCAAATTAATAATACATGATTGATAAAAGTATAAGCAGAAGGCTCATAAAAATTATCACAACAATGACCTTTTCCCCTATTACCTCCTTAAAATAATTATCACCTACTCTAAAAACGTTTGCCAGCCAAAAACACTCCCACAGAAAGGACAAACAAGGTTTTTGTATTACTTTTTCGAGGAATGGTTAAATTTGCAACCATCTCCCATGCAACAACTGCTAACAAATACCAAAAAATGAGCTCGTATCGGTACCTGAGCACCAAAATAAGCAAGTTCAGCTGCCTCATCAAAAGTTAGAAAAGGTACTGGTTCTGCGTGTCTATATATGTTAGGATCACAAGTCAAGACTCCATCAACATCTTTCCAGACCTGTAGAAATTGGAAAAGAAGATTTAATGCATGTTCACACCTATCTACCAAAATTTTGACATCATGAAACCAGGGTTATGCCAAACCTGGATTTCTCTCAAGCCCAATGCTTTACCGATGGTTGTAGCTGTCAAATCACTACCACCTCTACCTAATGTGGTCACTGCACAGGACTTCCAACCCTACACTCAAAATATAAACAAGTGAGGAGTTGACATATCAAATAGGCAGTGATTCATTTTTTTCTCTTTTTATGCTTCAGTGAATAATGTTTGTTCTCCCTTTTACAATTTCGCTTTAGTGTAATAACTAATAAAATATCTTCTTTTGCTTTGAATGAAAAAAGTAGGAATTCAGAAGTAAAAGACCTTTCCAAGAAAGCCAGTGACAATAGGAATAGCTGGATGAGCGATCCAATCACCATGTAATCTCTTTGCAACAGCTGGATAAGTTGCTTCCAAGATATCCGCATTTGTAAAATCATCTGTTGTTATAAATCCAATTTCAAATGCATCGTACTGCAAAATCATGCACAACATTTAGATCATCCGTAACAGAACTGGTGTCTTTAAGAGAATAGTTTGTGCAAGAGACACCTGGCCATGAATTACAAGATGTGAATCAGCATTGCGGACAACAGATAAATCTCTTGGCGCAAACTACACATTCATGTAGCTCATCTATATTATTTGAAATGCAGAAACAAGTTCACAGTACGAATTTCGTTTGTGAAGCCTATAAGGTTCCATACAACTAAAACATGATCTGTCAACATCATATATACTTTTGGCTCACTGAGGCCTAAAAACTATAACCTAGTTACACGTTGAAGCTACAAAGGCTACAATACTAGGGTTTCTTTCATGACAAGTAGTCTCAAGACAGCAAGGATGAATGCAAAATACTACAGAAGTTGACTGTTGATGGAGGCACTACAGATAATCAACACAAAAGCAACAACACAATAGAAAATACAGTTACCACTAAGACCAAGTTGATCATCCAAAGAAAGAAAAATTTACCAAGTAAATAAGCCTGAAAGATGACAAATATTCAGCAGAGTACAAACAGCAAACTAATAATATCTGATATTAAAAACAGGTGCTTAGATTTCTCAGATCACGAGAATGCTAATTAACTTTGAATTCAAAGCATTTGAATTTGACTCGCAATGTGATACCTAATTCTGTAATTGTAACTGAGCTCTTTCCGAACAAAAGATTTCATGGTTTTGTGGGTCGAAGCCCCTGTAAGTTTTTATTTGCTCAGAGAACTAATATTTTAACTTTCAGATATTACAAGCAACAGCAGTCGGTCGGTATTCAAGATCACACCCCATGAGATCTACTACCATGGTAGTCAGTCAGGACAACTTTCAAATAGTAACATTCATCAACCAGGTTCTAAAGTCAGTTGATATCTTCCAATTAAGTGATCACGAAACAACATACCTGGCGGGCTTTGACGCCAATTTTATTTAAATAAGCAGCAAATATTCTTGTGGACATGCATTCCCCAAACGATACTAAATAGTCTCTTGTTCGTGGAGTCAGTTCTTTCATCATAGCAATCCCATTCAGGAGTTGTTCTAATTCCTCAAGGTGTGCTGGAATATATAGAGTGGCAAGGAGAAGATTAAAGAAATGAGATTACCGCTAAAAAGGGTATCGAGACATAAATTTTCCAAAATAACTTCATGCTATTAAAATCAACAGAGTCAGGAAGTAAAAAAGTGCTATAATACATAACTCACATGAAATGATGGACCTCTCTATTCCAAGCTCCACAACAGTCCTGAAAAATTAGCAAATATATAATTTACAGAATCACAACAGGTCTAATAGACAATACCGCATATCAGAATTCTTTTTCCTTTAGAAGTATATCTATACATATATATAAATAAAAAGACAAAACTTCTACCTCAAATGCAAATCTTTCACAATGCTCAACTCATCAATATCAGAGACATTAGAAACACCACAACTGACAGCATTTTCTCCAGCCTACAATACAAGCATACAATTTGCTTAAAACTTATTTAAAACTTCAGAAATAAGATGATAGCTTCATAATACAATGCCTATTTTGTGGGTAGGTGGTGGGGGTGGGGGTGGGGGGTGGGGGGTTGTTCTCTAATACCATTAATAGCTTGTTAGTTGTCTTCCCCATAGCAGATAGAACAATCACAGGCCTCTCTTCTGGGAAGCTAAGAATAAGTTCAGCTACTTCCTTCATCCTTGCAGCAGAGGCCACTGATGATCCACCAAACTTCATCACGCATGTTAGTTCTTTTGTTACTCCATCAGAACCTAGACTATTTGTCTCACTCCTGTGAAGGACATCTAAATTTCCTCCCTCACAGCTAATCCTCAGAGCTCTTCCCCTGTATGAATTATGCTGCATTCTACATAGTCCAAGAATGGAAGCCACAGCTGTTGAGAAATGATGGGAATGCTTTGGCCACAAAGGTTGGCAGTTGAAAGCTCTCCTTGAGAAATTGGAGGAAGGAGTTTTAACTCCACACACATGCATTGTACTTGCCATGTAACAAATCAGGCAAAAGCTTCAGAATTATGTTGATCGTATAATGATTCTGTAAATATGTAAGACAACTCGACAAATTAGGCAAACTAGTGATTCTCAGCAGCAGAGAGAGCCAAATGCTCTCCCTGCTACAAGTATTTTTCAAATACTGTCCAGTAGACAAGTTCTGAGCAAGAAAATTTCCGTAAATAGGAGACCTGCAAATTCCATGATAGTGTTAATTAAAAATGAAAGTAAAGGAAATTTTAATGTAGAAAGCAAAGAGTTGACTTGTTTATTTACTGCAGGCACCCTGTTTCAAAACTTGGAAAACTAAAAGAACTCGAGAAATACGGGGTTGCTTATGATCAAATCAACGAGTGGCAACCAGAAATTTATAGTGCCATCACATCTATATGTTATTTACAAAAAGTTTAGAACACAAATAATTTATATGAAAATAAACTCTTCAATTAAAATACAATGTGGATTCATTGTTAAAGAGTAAAGACCTCAAACAAATCAATATAGTTAAACCCTAATAAGTTATTCATCCCAAAATCTACGTGATGCCTGCAGCATTTCGATAAATGAAAAGTTCAGGTCATTTAAGCTGGACTAGATATAACCATCATAACCATAAAATAAGCATGAGCAATTGGAGGAAGTGAAGAATAACGTTTAAAAAAGAGGGAATCAAGTGACTGCACATGCAAAATTTCGGTAAACAGGACACTATTGAACTGTTCTGTTTCTAGTTAAGTGATTACTGAAGGTCCTGCTCCTATAGTATTTAAAGTTGGTCTTCTAAGTTGACTTCCTGTTCAGAGTTCGTGCATCACTAATCTCATATTTATAGTGGACTTATAAGTTGTTTCCTAGAAGTGACTAATTCTTAGTTAATAAGAAATAGTCAATTTAGAAAGGTAGATCGATTAAATGAAAAGGAATATGTTATCCTTCAGTTTCCCTTCATTTTACCATCTCACCTCAATAGAAATCTAGTTTCTTCGAAAATATAATTTATGAATCTGAATAATTCATTAGTCTGTTTAAATTACATTAAAAAGCTTTTACTTATGTATAAATCTTAGGTGCGCAAAAGTTGCCCGGAGGTGCTATGGTGAGTCGCAGGGATGCACCATTCAAATGCAACCAATAAAGCATATTGGTTGCAACCTGCCAAATCTATCTAAGGACTCTATGGGTGCAAATTCTCCACTTCTGGTAAAAATGTTCGACTTATAGACTTAAAATGATGCATAAGCAGTTTTAATTTTTAACATATGCAACGACTTATTTCTCACTTATACAAGTCAAAAAACAAGGTAGTACACCTTGCTTATTAACTTATAAGTAGTTTTAAAATAAGTAAATTTGACCAAATAAAATAATCATCATGCCCTCTATCTTTTAAACATAATATCACCATCACCCACCCCACCCAAAATTTTGGACCGCCAGTCTTCTTTATCTGTGACATTTATGATGTACATTTTTAAAAAATTACAATTCTTCAACTTATAAGTCACTATTAAGTAAACATTTCACAACCAATTTTTACTTAATTTCAAAGTTTAGGGAAATTGATGTCAAATACTTGTACTCATAACTCGTAGCTTTTCATGACATACTTTTTACTTAACTTTTCATTACTCCCTCCGTTTTTAAAGTTAAGAGCTTTTAAGGTTTTTCACATAGACCAAGGCTATTATTGATGCTACTAAATTAGGGTATTCAAGGAAAAAATATATTTAACGCAACTAGAATGTATAAAAGTGACTAACATAAAAAATATTAATACTAATAAAAGAAAGAAAACAACGATAAAACCCCAACATAAAATGATGAGACCAAGGGAGTAATAATTATCAAAATAAGGCGTTATCAAACAAGGCCTAAAACTAGCCATTCCCGAATAGATCCTAATAATAATTACAGCGTCAGATTTTGATCCGGCATCATTCATTAAAATTAATCCGATAAAAGGTGGCAAAACATAAACAATATATCCAAAAATGTTCATAACGAGTAAAAAAAATGACCTCAACAGAAGCGAAAGCTGGCCGTCGTCCTCGCTCCTTTCAAATCAAATTGAGAATGTTACAGCAAAGTTTCTGGAAACAAAGAGATATACAGATTACTACATTTTCTAAGCAACAAAACAAAATCCTTAACGAGATTATTACAACATTAATTTCATACCTCCTCACGAGCTTCGAACCAAAACAGGATTTGCTGCGGAAAAGGAGGAAGAGAATTAGGGTTTTGTTTGTGTTAATCAAAACCTTCAGAGGTAGAGAGGTCAGAGCAGAGCTACAGAGAATGAATGCGAGAGATGTGTAAACTCCGCGGCGGCGCTTCGACGCGTCTTTATATAGGGAGAATAACTGAATGGTCAAAACGTTTTTTCTCTGACTTTTTTCACTTTTTTTAATTACAATTTTAAACTCAGCGGGGGTGAAGTATGTAACTCCATCAATGTCATTTAACAGTTTATATTTTAAATAAAAATTGAAAAAAATCACGAGCAAAATATGAATCACGTACCTGTGATTTGAAGATGAAAATCGATGATCAACTAGGTAGAGAAAGATCGGCGGAGGAAATGATTTGTGGAGATGTTCGTGTGTCTTTTTGGTGCTTTAGCCCCGCTGCAATACCCAATCAATTGTTTTGGTACTGGGCCTCCCAATACCAATTCAAAAGTATGGGTTCAACATATCATTAGGGGTCGGTATATGTTCAGGTCCAATTTTTTTAAAATGTGTCTTCTCTCACATTGATTTTTGGAGTTGAATTACAAAGTTCACCATTTTATCCGCAGCGGTCATGGTTTCTTCATCATATCTCCGGCAAATTCAACTGTTATTGAACATGATAGAGTAAGATAGGTATTTTACGTTGAAAATTAACCGTCAGTAAAGAGTCAAATTTTATTGACACTATTACGAAATTTATGACTTGAATTTGCCCCGGATTCAATGTATCCAAACACATCCTGAGTTCTATTAACATCTAGAGTTGTGGCCGAACAAATTATTGCCCAATAAAACAAAATGTGGGTTACTTATTTCAATCTATAAGTCACATATTCTAATGTTTTAAGGTCATTTTGTGAGTTTCAAAACTAAAATTTGATATTTTTTAGACGGGGCTAAAAACACCCAAGGCAAAGAAAGAAAGACAAATTAATATATTATTGCACAAACAAAAGAAAATTTTGTGGAATTACCCGAAGTGACGGTCTAATATCACAAGGTATAATATCAATGTAGGGAAGATCAGTTTTGCAATCAACTCTCTGTTATTTTTCATCGAGTTTAATTTTAATTATCTTTCCTAATTATTAATTAATTTTTCATTTACACTTTGAATTTTTATTTTTGTTTTTTTTTGTTAAATTTACCAGCCTCTTTTTGGTAAACTACTAAGACATAATATGAATCGACATTGATGTAATTCCTAGCTATTATGGTCTGGTTCGATTAATTATTCATTTAACTGTTCAATTTTGAATAATCTCTATTTAATTATATTTAATCTCATCCGAAATACTCCATAAAATAAACACAAACTAAGATGTTCTCTTTCTGTCAAGTATGTTGAGCGCTTTTAACTTCCACAGAATGTTGCTATATCCGACATTTAATACACAACAATTTAAAATTGTCTATTTCATTTAAATTAGAGTCACTGCCATCATTACTCACCGTTTATTCTTACAATTCCTTTTTGTTTCCGTTTATTATTATCATTGTTGTAAGTATTAAGGTAGTGCTAATTGCTAGTTTAATATTTATGCAGTATTTATTTTATTTTATTCTAAACAATCGCACTAATTACTCAATTTGATATTTATTTTATCCTCTTTTATATTTTTCTTAATCCTATTTTATTAAATATATCTATATATAGATACGCAGTACGTACATGCAAATTGAAGGTGTTAATATTGGGAAGAATTTTTTGAAATTGACGGATATAGTTGGAGGACTCTGTGTTTTGGTTGATGCTTTCTTGCAATGTGATTGATGTTTCAATTTCAAATGAATTAAAGGATGTTTCAACTCCATTAATGTGTGGAATTTTGTATTGGCTGGAAATCTTTATACTTTTGCCATGTGAATTTTTAGGTTAAGTTCCTTTGTTTGTAACAGAATGTTGAACATATATGGAATTATGGAATACAATCTAATCAGAATTGAAGAATCTCCTTGTGGTTTACTTATCATCTGTGTGCCCTTTGGTCAACAGATGACCAACAGTCGAGCACAACAATAAAGTTTAATTACTTTCTTACAATAAAGTTTAATTACTTTCTTACTTTAAATTTTCTGTTATTTTAAAATTAGAGATAAATTTTTACGATGATGATGATTTTTAATTAATGATAATGTATATGTTCTATATTTATCACTATTAGTATGTTACTTGAAATAATAATAATAATAATAGTTATGGTATAAACCATCAAATAGTGGGGCAATAGAATTCGTTGGAGTAGTGGAATAATTGAATGATATTTAAAAATTTTCATAAATTTTTATTATAATCAAAATTAGATATATTTTTTTTTTTATTTTTAGAACATATATATCTAATTTTAGAATAGAAGAACAACGTGTTACTTTACTCGTTTTAGATCTTGAAATTAATGGATGCTTTCCGACTAAACTATACCGGGCAATTTGCAATAATTTGTAGAAAGTGACTAAGATGTAAAAAAATGAATGTTAATTTTGTATTTGAAAATACATTGAATCAACTTTTAAAAAGCCGAAATTTATTATAAAGATATTCGAATACAGAGATTATAATTATGTTCCAGGAATCAATTCTGTGTTTGTCATTATCCATATAAAGTATTTCTTATTGCACATGAAGTAGGGAAAAAAAGGGTCTGTAGGCGGCGGCAGCATCTTATCAGGTTATTGATGTATGTAGAACATGGCCATGATATATTGAATATTGATAACCAAGTATAAAGTAGGTAGTTGTAAATAATAAATCAGGAAAACAAGGAAAAAAAGGGGAAAAAGAAAGAAGTTCACGTGTCACCATTTGAGAGCTTTAACACAGTATTGCCTTTTGCTTTATGAAAAAATAGTTGAACAAAGGGAAAAGATATATCCACACACACATAACATTCTCCAAAAACAAAATATTATACATTAATTATTTATCGAGCATACACAAATAAATTTACGAGAAAAACTCATAAATTAATTAGAATTTGACACGTTGATAATATTAATATATTATCTCTTATTATCTCTAATGGAGTCCAATTATTTATTTTATATTTTTATGTATTTTAGGAGTTATTCTTATGATATAATTTGTATGCACAAGTTTATCGTTATTTATACACATGCAATCTTTTACTACTACCTACTACTTTATACACGTAGATGGTTTGGTTAAATGAATAGGTAGACAAGCAATTGTGTGAATATGTATATCCTTTAATATTATGATTGAGCTTGGTGCAATAAATGAAAGGGAAATAATGTACTTGAATCCAGAAGCAGGACCATCAACTATGCATGTGTTTCTGCTTTTGTATCTATTAATTCCTCAATAGCCATTGTCGGCTGTCTCGTGTCCCTTCTCCACTCAAAGGATTCGCCTCTATCATTTAGCCAAAAGTTTTTTTACGTTTTTAATAATAATAATAATAATAATAATATTATTATTATTATTTAAATAAAAATTTGACGTTACATATGATAATTTCAACATGCACTTACCGCGATAATTAATTATTTTCATCACTAGTTAATTTACAAAAGCTCTTATTGGGGTAAGATGCAATGTACAGATGAAGCTTTATAGTAAAGAAAAAACTTGTTTAGAATTACAATAATTTCACGCGTAGCAAGCTAACCTGTAATCAAAGTTTTTTTTGCTAAGAAGGTAATGCCCACTTATAAATATTGATTTTCTTGTATTCAAGTGAAATTGAGATTAATTTTGTTCCCAAAGAAACGGAATATCATAATAAAACTAATTAACCTTGTTATTAAGCTAAGACATTAATCTTTAGAGTCCAAATATTATATTAAGCTATCCCATCGATTAGGTCTTTTTCTTGTAAGAACTTAGTTAATAAAAAACCTAATCGAGGAAGTAGAAGGAATAATAATTTCTTTGTTTAGTTAAAATATACAAGTGTCTCACACAATATTCGAAGAGAATTTAAAAGAATAATTTTTTTTATTATCTTCGTATTTAATGTATTAATTTAATTTTTAATCTGTATAATATTTATTATAAAAATATGATAAAATATAGTTTTACATCAACATTTAATATAAAATAATAATATTAATATTATTTTTTAAGTATATAGATTCTAAAAACGACATATAAATTTGAAAGAATTTTCTTCGCTTTATTTATTGCTTGCCTTCGCCAAGATTATGACTTTCTTATTAAAATACTCCAATATTAATTATCTGCAGGTCATGTATTATGTATATAACTCCTACCCTCAAATTTTTTATATGTGAAAAGATACCTTAACCCCACACAAAATCATCATTAGAAATCCAAAACGATTTTTCCCCCTTAATTTTTCAACGTAATCATAGTCCAGGACTACTACTGAATCTCGGGAAATCAAACTGACTACATCTTACAGGATTGCCATCACTTATATAATATTTAATTTTGGTTCATATAAAGCTTTGTGTTTTATACTATATAAAATTCCAGCAGAACAAAATATTTACAATTTAGAAATTTTACAAAGTTAATATCACAGTTTAAATTTTAAGACCGAAAAACTATGAATAAACTCAAATATAACTCTTCTAATATTATATATATAGGTGATAAACTACACCAATCAGTAATCTCATGTAAAAGAAGAGTAACAAACTCACTTAATTACCGGCGAAATTCGAAATTCGATACATGGTCTGAATTATATAACGAAAAAATAAAAAGGAAGACGTACGGATATATGTACCTTGTTTTGGCAAAAGGGACAAAAATCATGTGAAGCGATTTATTGATAAATAGGGATTAAAGTGGGTTGTGAGACAAAAAGTTTGGAAAACATAATTCCAGTTTTGTTTGTTTATTTTAATACGCTGTTATTAGGTACATGTGCCACACATTTGATGTCCCTCTCTTCTCATACACACCACATGCATATATTAATTTACGTGGAATTGATGTAATAATTATCATTAATTAATTCGTTTTAACATATCTACTTTATGCTAATCCTAAAATAAATAATAAGAATAAATTTACAAGGTAATTTCGTTATTACATTGTATTTATTGTTTTTGAGATGTTAATATAATTGATGATACTTGATATAACTGGTTCAACCATGATTCAAAAAACAAAGAATAAAGGGTTGGGATTCGAGCCGTTTACGTGGAAATTCATGTGGGAGAGATGCCGCACGCGCCACAATCAATTTGGTGTGTATAAAAGGGACAAAAAAATAATTTATATTTTTGATATAAATCATTTTACTTGTAACATTATAAACATGCTTGTTGCCATCCAACATTACAAAAATTCATACGTTGATCTTCAAATCTTCTCAACATCATTACAGATTCTCGTTTCAACAACAACAAATAATAATAACACCATATATCTTGCAATAAAAAGAACACCACTATAAAGTATTTTGCCATTTCCTTAATTTTCCCCTTACGTTTGAAATCATAGAAGGGAGAAAGGAGTAACATTGTTGAACTCATAATTTCAAATAGTTCAAATTAGTACCTTCAACGGATAAAGCAGATCGTGAAGACTCTTGTGATACACAAATATATATATTTAGACTGGATCCAATTTGAGCACGACAGCTGCCCATATATCAAGTTAACGTAGTAATATTGTCTGCCTCCATGTTTACAGAAATACTATAATTAAAAAAAAAGAGCATGTATTTAACATAAAAATATGCTCCAAACCGCAATATTTATCATAATAAAAATCACAGCACTAAATCTCTATCATTAATATTATCTCGAGATTCATTTATAATAATCAAATTTCAAAATAAATAATGATAAAAATTTAATGTTGCAGTTTTTTTGATAATTATTATGGTGTCAAGTATTTTTGTTTGACATTTGTGTGTAAAAATGAAAATAAAAACACTATAACTCTGTCAATGTTTGTGAGCTAAATTTATTAAGTGCTAATTAATGGATTGGTGACCTAAGTCGTGCTGAGCGTAATCAAAGAAGGAGAAAAAAATATTAGTATTACGTCGTAGCACTAGTCTACTAATTTTCTTTTCTTAATTTTATAGTATCGTTTTAATTACTCTTTTGGCATTTGGCAATTTGCTGTTCTTCAATTTTCAGGTAATTGTTGTTAACCTACAAATAGATTCAACGATCGTTAATATGTCTACGTATTTGAAACTGTTTTATATTTGTAGTTTTTGGTGGGTACAAAATTTTCTTGTCCTTAATCATATAGATAATGGAACGAGTACACGAATGAAGATATAATAATTATCCGCAATTAACAATTAAGTCTTCACTTATCGGCATGTGTATGGAAATTCGAAAGTAGGTTGCATACAGAAAACCATGAGGAAAACGAAAGGTTAAAATATTTACTATCACACCACTCTCTATATTTAAAAGTAATTATCGTGGCACATATTTTTAAACAATATTTAATACATGATAAATATTTTATATTATTTAATAAAAAAAAATAATAAATATTTTAAAAAAATTTCATATAAATAAATAATTAATATATAATATATATTAAATATCACTTAAAAATACGTGAATTAACAAATAATTATGATTAGAGGCAATATATCTCTAACTTCGTATTAATGGTTGTTCTTAATTGAAATGTTTTTATTTGAAAAATAACATGTTCGATTAGTAAGGTTCATAAAAATCGTTGATATTGCTCACAAACTCTCTCATATATTGTAAATTATTGAGTTAAAAAAAGAAAAAAAAAATTTTAAAGTGGAATGGTGAAAATTTGCTTATTAGTATTATATATTTTTATGAGAATAATGAATACATATCTATGAAACTGAATAACTGATGATCAATATGTAGTTATCAGTTAAATATGTCATATTAATCTATAAAAATAAAATAAAATAGCTATAACCATATTTATGAAACTGATGATCAAAATTTTGAGAAATAATAACAATAAAGAAATGTTTTGAGAAATCGACGTTGGAAAGATTAAAAAAGAAAAGCTGAGATCGCGGAAAAGATAAAAAGTCATCACTGATTCTCATTACCATCAAGCTGACCCAAAAGTAAGAAAGGCAGGGAAAGCGAAATCAGCATTTTCTTTCTAATCTTACCTTACCTGACCTTCCCTTCCCCACACCCATATTTTTATTTATCTTTTTTTCTTGTAAGAGATTTTTGTTTATGTATTCGCGCATTCATATGTTTATTTTTGTTTATGTATTCACGCACTTACGTGTTTATTATAAAACACCTTATAAATTTTTTATTAGTTAGTGAGATTTTTAAGATTAAAAAATTAGATATTTTTATTATTTGAAAGACGCAGCGGATAACTAATAAAATTAACGACGAAATTTTTTAATCTTACTTTAATCGCATGTCAAGTACATTACATTTTTTGTTTGGTAAAATCTCTCTCTATTAATTTAGCTTTCAGTTTAAAATTCTCCCTTTCGGTTAAAACTTAAGAGGAAGTACTTTTACTATTTGCACGGAGGTACAAAAAGTACACAATCTTGCGATTGCTATTCACCGAATCAAAGAAAATTATCATCAACTTAATTATTGAATAAATATATTCTGTTAATGCACAAGTATTTTTCAGTGATAGTCTAAATAGTGCACCAGTAATTAAAATTAATTAAGTTATTTCTAAATTATTACTAATACTCTAACAGAAAAAAGTCTATCGCTATGAATTTCAAGAGAATAACTTCAAATTCTTAAATATGAAATAATTTAACTACTCTCTAGTACAGAAAGGGAGCAATTCATATATTTAATTTGTTTCAAAATTTATGATTTTTGTCAATATTTGATAAGTCAAACTAAACTATTTATCCATCCAAATTAAAATGATTTTATTTAATCATCAAGAAAATATAATTATATGAACTACAAAATTTAAGTTTTCAAGACATTTTAAACATAAACTTAAAATTACAAGAAATTTAATTATCAAATTTCCACACTGACCGCATATAGGACCTATTTATTTTAGTTTGTTTTAATAAGTTATAAATCATGATAATATTAATAAAGTTATAAAAATTAAAATATTAAAAAGAGAAGTTGGAACAAACAAAATCATATTAGAACAGGAAAAAGTTAATAAAAATTATACTTCATCCAATCCGAAAAAAAAATAGACTTTTTTACGATTAATAATATTACATTTTTGAGTAAGAATAGTATATACAAATAATAAAATTTTATAATGAAATTTATCATAAAAAAATATAGTATTATACTAAAATAATAAAAATATTATATTTTTCTAGAACAAACTTATTTATTTTTGAGAAGGAAAGAATAAATAATATCTTTATTACTTTTTCGTTTGGAAGGAAGCTCATGCGGTCATCATTAAATCAATGTTTACCCGTCCGTTTGCGGCCAATTGTCTATCATCCAGCTCTTGAAAATAATAATAAAGAGAAAAATGACAAGACGTCCCAAATGTTACCAAACCACGTTCTCTTTCTAATAATACAGTCATGCACTGCACACTAGTCTAACTGAAAATATATAAAAAATGTGGAGCTCTTTAAGTAACAAATAAAATAAAATATCGTTGGACTTAATTATGAAAGTTGGACAAGTAAATTTTTATAATTATCTTATTCGCATCGTTAGAAAATATAAAATTTTATAAATATTTATATTCTTTTTATGTTTGATACATCTACTAAGTTGGATGTATTTAAGTCGTTATAATTTGATGGATTTATGAATTAGACATTAATTTTTTATGTCAAATTCTCGCATTAAATGTCTTTTGTAAGTAAAATAATTTAATTGACTATATGAAGATTACCTGAAATAATCTTATATTTTGAAACAATTTTAGGAGGAAAATTAATGGCGAGGAGAAAAGTTATCGGATGAATGGATTTTTATTATTCTATCCATTCCAAAATTAGTAAATTTTAACGTAATATTATAGTTTTATTTGTGATATAAATTTAAATAAAAAATCAACGTATATAAATTTATATTTATGAGTACTTTTCATATACTTATAATATTTCACTTAAATTTTAAATTTATTAAAAGTAAAAATTTTGAATGATAGAAATTCGTAAATATATTTTGTGTGAATTAAAATAAATATCTAATTTTGATTTTGAAGAGACTAATTTTTTTCTAATATTTTGTTTTTCTCTAAATTGTCCCATATTATTCTTTTTAACGTGTTGATAAGTTTTTTTTTTGTTCGTAAATACTTATTTATTTATTAATTATTTAATAAGATTCTTTTATTACTCTGCGAGCTTTAAATATTGATGTTTTTGCTTTGAAGAGGAGATAGTGTATGACATGTGAATATATTAAATTTTTTAGTTTTAAGAGGACCAGATAATCGATGAAACGTGAATTTACAGGATAATCGAACAAATAAGTTACTACGTAATCTTTCCACTAATTAGATGTTTATTTATTTTTATTTATTTATATATTTTGGGGGGGTTCGAAATTCGGTGAAGACATGAAAATGAGAGGTTGTGAACTGTAACAGTTACTACTCTCTCTGCAGTTTCACTCCTTGTAGATTTGGTGTTGGTGGGTCTGCCTCATCCTTGTTCTCCAAATCTATCAGTTCATTTTCAAACTCAACTCTTTTATTATTGAGTACTCTTTCATTTCTTCAAGACCCATTTCAAAATCTTCTAAATTCTGTGCCTTTTTGGTCTGTTCTTGGTGGGAATTGATGGGTTGTCCTAAAAACTAAACTAATTTTATAGTGAGATAAGTTATAGAATTAGAGGGAGAGTTGGTGAAACAAAGATGGAGGACAAGTCAGAAGTTCTTGAAGCTGTGCTGAAGGAAACTGTGGATTTGGTAATGGATCTGAGAGCTGTTTGTGTTTAAATTGTTTTGGTTGTTAATTTGAGATTTTGATGGATTTGAACTCGTTGTGAGTACAGGAAAGCATACCCATTGAGGAAGTGTTTGAGAATCTGAGATGTAGCAAAGATGGTCTCACCAGTACTGGTGCTCAAGAGAGATTGACCATTTTTGGTTACAACAAGCTAGAGGAGAAAAGGGTGCCTCCTTTTTCTGGAACCATTTAATTCTTTCCACAATCTTTTACATTGAGCTGCAATTCTTAGTTAAACTGGGATGTTTAGTGCTAACTGATAATAGCATTATTATTCTTTCCTTTTCAAAAAAACAATTTTTTTCCTGTGTCTTTTAATTCATTTATTTTATAGCTTGCGTTTGTTGTAGTGCATCACTGATCTCTCTGAACTTTGTTGTTGCAAAGTTACAATTTTTTTTAAAAATAAAATTTTAATTCTTGCATTCTCCTAATCCTTTTGGCCTCGTGTAGGAGAGCAAATTCTTGAAGTTTTTGGGGTTTATGTGGAACCCTCTATCATGGGTTATGGAAGCTGCTGCAATCATGGCAATTGCCCTTGCCAATGGAGGCGTAAGACTACTGTTTGATTCATCTAATCGGATTTTAATTTGAAAGATTAATATGCTGTATTATATGAACTTTATTTTCGAAGTTTTCTGACCATAATTTTAACATAATTGCAGGGAAAGCCTCCTGATTGGCAAGATTTTGTAGGTATCATCACCTTGCTTGTGATTAACTCAACTATTAGTTTTATCGAGGAGAACAATGCTGGAAATGCTGCAGCCGCTCTCATGGCACGTCTTGCTCCAAAAGCCAAGGTATTTGAATTTGAATATGAATCGTGTCAGTTTAGTACAAGATGTCAAAACCTATTTTAGGCAAATCGGTCCTCGATAGTGATCCTAGTGGATGATTGGGTTGTACTGATCTGTACCTGAATTTCTTTTACTTGCTTTGTTTTAAAAATTTGCGATAGAGAATGGGGGAATGGTAGTGGAAGACACTTTCAATAGTGAGTTCTATTGTCATTATTTTCGTTTCTATTGGTTGGATTGCGAGCTAACGCGCATAGATGAAGGGAAAAATATTTACTGTCTGTGCACTATGGTTAGGGACCTGGGGAATAGTTTTATGAGATTGGGAGAAAGGACAATCCCCCAATTTGACTTTATTTACCCTGTTTAGTTCATAACATGAAGGAACACCACTTTTACTTTCCACCACTTAACCACTTGCACTCGACCTTCCAATCATATGACACAGTATAATGTAATTATCTGAAGATTAACAAAATATTTTATTGTAATTTGATATAATTTAGTTGGTAGTTGTTTAATTATCATTGTAATAAAGGTTCTTCGAGATGGACGGTGGAACGAGGAAGATGCTGCTGTTTTGGTGCCTGGGGACATAATCAGTGTAAAACTTGGAGACATAGTTCCTGCAGATGCTCGTCTGCTTGATGGTGATCCATTGAAAATTGACCAGGTGCATGTGCCATTAACTTGTTAATATCTACCTCCAGGCTATCTTTCCAGTAAATCGTTGTTGCTCAAATTTTATATATATGTTTCACTATGTAGTCCGCTTTGACCGGTGAGTCTCTTCCTGTAACAAAAGGCCCCGGAGATGGCGTGTATTCTGGTTCTACTTGTAAACAAGGAGAGATTGAAGCTATCGTCATTGCCACTGGGGTTCACACCTTCTTTGGAAAGGCTGCTCACCTTGTTGATTCCACTAACCAAGTGGGACACTTTCAGAAGGCAAGTTCATGGAGCCGTCATCTTTGTTATTGTTCTAGTTTGCCCTTTAGAAGATTATTGTGATATCATTTTGTTCCTGTACCCTATAGGTTTTGACTGCAATTGGGAACTTTTGTATATGCTCCATTGCTGTGGGAATGATTATTGAGATTATCGTGCAATATCCCATTCAAGATAGAAAGTATCGACCTGGGATTGACAATCTTCTTGTGCTTCTTATTGGTGGAATTCCAATTGCCATGCCCACGGTTTTATCAGTAACAATGGCTATTGGTGCTCATCGCTTAGCTCAACAGGTTTACCAAGTTTCCTTGGTTGCTTTGATTATGTAATATTGAAATCTGGTGTTTGAAAATTTCCTCTGATAATGCTAGGGAGCAATCACAAAAAGAATGACAGCCATAGAAGAGATGGCGGGGATGGACGTGCTTTGCAGTGACAAAACTGGAACTCTGACATTAAACAAGCTTACTGTTGACAAGAATCTTATTGAGGTCAGTTTAAAGTGCCAACATGTGGTTATATGCATTTATTAAAGCAAATATTTCTACAGCAAATGTTAGCTCTTGTTTACAAACAAATCTGATTAATGATCTCAGGTATTTGCCAAAGGAGTAGATGCAGATACTGTAGTCCTGATGGCAGCTCGGGCCTCCCGAACTGAAAACCAGGATGCAATAGATGCTGCTATAGTTGGGATGCTGGCTGATCCAAAGGAGGTGAACAGTCGAGTACCAGAACTTGCCTCTAGATAAGTTTTGGTCAGTGGTACTTACTTTCTTTGGAATTGTCACTATTAACAGGCGCGTGCTGGCATTCAAGAAATACATTTCCTTCCCTTCAATCCTACTGACAAGCGCACAGCGTTGACTTATTTTGACAGTGAAGGTAAAATGCATAGGGTCAGCAAAGGTGCTCCAGAGCAGGTATCACACAGTATCATCCTTAATAATATGCTTGTTTCTTCTTTTGTCAGTAAATCAGCCTTAACTTTTCCGTTTGTATGACTATAGATTCTAAATCTTGCGCACAACAAGTCAGACATTGAGCGTAGAGTTCATGCTATTATCGATAAGTTTGCAGACCGAGGGTTGCGATCGCTTGCTGTAGCATACCAGGTAAATTGGTTTTCATCTTATTCTTAATCTCTATGCATGGGGGAATTAGACATTCTCTATTTCATTACTGTAGTTTCCAAGTTAGTGTTCTGATTATTTTTTTCTCTTTTTCCCATACAGGAAGTTCCTGAGAGGAGGAAAGAGAGTGCTGGGGGACCATGGCAGTTTATAGGTCTCATGCCTCTCTTTGATCCACCCAGACATGACAGTGCGGAAACGATAAGAAGGGCTTTAAATCTTGGAGTGAATGTTAAAATGATTACAGGTGCAATTGTTTTTACGGTGATTATTTTCTTCTTGTAGTTGGGTGAAATACTGTAGAACCTGTATATAACACAAAATTTTACAACTTATATTCTGCATTATGTAGTCTATGACTTAGCGATGACTTAGGTATTAAAACTAATTTTAATGTACATTCTAGCTTTGTTCTATGGCACTGGCGCAAAAGGTGAATGATTTCCTTTCTTTTTTTTTCACCCAATTTGACATACCTTCTAAGCTGATAGAGAGGCACCAGAAGATTGTTACTAGCTAAAATGTTATGTTGGTTGTGTACACCTGCCCTATCTCGCTGCATAATGGCATGTTTATGCCTTCGCTGGAACTGGTGACTTGGGTGGATGGAGTGCGGGCAGCCCGCAGTCCCCCCCCCAACACCCAAAAGAGCATAGATATCCTTTACTAACTGTTCATTCCTCTGATATTGACGTTGCAGCCCCTAAAACTATTATAGACATACTATATATGAAGTTCTTCTCTGTTATTAATATTGATTTTAAGAGAGCTGGGCATTATTTAAAGCCTTAGAAGACGATTACGAGTCAAATAAATGATGGTTTAATAGGTGATGAATTCTATCATGGTTTAATAGGTGTTAATAATAAAAAATCATCATGGCTAGTAGTCACCGGAAAAGGTGGAAACCTGAAATAATTGGGTAAAATTATCATTATTAAAACCAGAGCCTTTCTTGATCTCATTCAGTTAAATGGCTAAGTGGTGAGGTCCAGAATCTAAGTGTTTTACATGAATCTTTAACAGGGGATCAACTGGCTATAGGAAAAGAAACTGGACGACGCTTGGGAATGGGAACCAACATGTATCCTTCTTCTGCTTTGTTGGGACAGGATAAAGATGAGTCTATCGCCGCTCTACCAATTGATGAGCTCATAGAGAAGGCAGATGGTTTTGCTGGTGTCTTCCCAGGTAAGCTCTTATACATTTCTTTTATCTAAGTTTATACTCGTTGGAACGATCTATGCATGCATTAATGTATAGGCTTTACGAATGAGTTCCCTAATTGCTAATGTGATTTAATCTTATCGTTTCAGAACATAAATATGAGATAGTAAAGCGTTTGCAAGCTAGGAAACACATCTGTGGGATGACTGGTGATGGAGTTAATGATGCTCCTGCTCTTAAAAAGGCTGACATTGGGATTGCCGTGGCAGATGCTACTGATGCTGCTCGTAGTGCATCAGATATTGTCCTTACTGAACCAGGACTCAGCGTTATCATTAGTGCCGTTTTGACTAGTCGGGCAATATTTCAAAGAATGAAAAATTACACGGTAATCCTTGGTTCTGATGGTGTTGTAGATTCTTACAGTTCAATAGATTCTACCTTTACATTGGTTTGGTACAGTTATGAGAATATTTATTGTGATGTGATGTATGAGGCTAAAAGCCTTTGCACTGATACTTTTATAGCTGAACCTACTAGTTTCTTTCTTCTCATCTTTGCAGATATATGCGGTATCAATTACAATTCGTATAGTGGTAAGTTGTTCGGAAGCTATTCTCTTGTAAATTCCTTCTTGTTCTATGACTATTTTTGAACGTCTCTTTCACTGATATTTGTCAGATTTAATGCTACATATATAGCTTAATGCCCCACACTGCTTTCTGAAACAGCTAGGGTTTATGCTGCTAGCTCTGATATGGAAGTTTGACTTTCCTCCGTTTATGGTGCTTATTATTGCAATCCTCAATGATGGTCAGTTTTTTCTTTTTCTTTTTCTTGTTCTCCCGAAAAAGAATTCTCATTTCCCTATTCTCTCATTTAAAACATATCGATCCTCAGATGTATGTCTGATCTCACCGACTTCTAACCACAAACTAGAGTTGAATTATTATTGTTGTTAAGCGATGATGTTGCAGTTCACTAGTGATGATTTGCCTCTTAACTACCAGCTGTTTGATTCCAGGTACAATCATGACAATATCGAAGGATAGGGTGAAACCATCTCCTTTGCCTGACAGCTGGAAGCTTGCTGAGATTTTCACAACCGGCATTGTTCTTGGTAGTTACTTGGCAATGATGACTGTTATATTCTTTTGGGCTGCATATAAAACAGACTTCTTTCCGGTAAGCAAACCTGCGTTCAAGAAAATTTTCCATAATAGATGCACTAGATCATAAATGTTTCAAGGATGTATATTAGTAACAGTTGTGTGATGCTCACATTGTACCTTAATTTGATGATTTGCTCTTTTTTGTAATCTGGAAGAATACGTTTGGGGTGACATCACTTGAGAAAACAGCTCGTGATGATTTTAGAAAGCTTGCTTCAGCCATATATCTTCAAGTGAGCACTATTAGTCAGGCCCTCATATTTGTCACCCGATCCCGAAGTTGGTCTTTTGTTGAGCGACCTGGAGTCTTGCTTGTCGTGGCATTTGCAGTTGCCCAGTTGGTGAGAAAACTATACTTTTTTACAATTCTGTATACTTCTTTGGAATAATGGAAGGATATCTTTAAATTTTATTCTCATTTCAATCAGATTGCTACCCTGATTGCGGTTTATGCAAATTGGGGTTTTGCTGCAATTGAAGGAATTGGATGGGGTTGGGCTGGTGTAATATGGCTTTATAATATCATCTTCTACATCCCTCTCGATATTATAAAGTTCTTTATCCGATACGCTCTGAGTGGGAGGGCCTGGGATCTTGTTCTAGAGCAAAGGGTACAGATTGCTTTCTGTTATGCTGGAGATGCACTGTTGATTTGTTTCTTGTCAAATACCTATTTATACCCTTCCTTTCATGGTTTCTTTCTCTTAAATCTTCTTCTCCAGGTTGCTTTCACAAGGCAAAAGGATTTTGGAAAGGAACAGCGTGAGCTTAAGTGGGCACACGCACAAAGAACACTTCATGGACTTGAAGTGCCCGACACTAAAATGTTCAACGACCGAACCAATGTCACAGAGCTCAATCAGATGGCAGAAGAAGCTAAAAGAAGAGCTGAAATTGCCAGGCAAGTACTTTATATTAGTGAATAAATCCTAAATATTATCTGTTTTTTAGTATAATGCGACTACATTACCATGACATGAACTTTAAGACATACGTCGTGCTCTGACTGGTTGCTCGTGGCAGGTTGAGGGAACTTCACACGCTGAAAGGTCATGTTGAATCGGTGGTGAGATTAAAGGGTCTTGACATAGACACAATTCAGCAATCGTACACCGTCTGAGAAGAAAATAATGAATATTACAGTGATACCACCAAATTTCAAAGCGCACATTATCACCATGTAGTCGTGTTAGCTTGAAACGACTGAATGAAATATGAGGTTGTGCTTAATATATGTTCAGAACGTTAGGATGTACTTTTGGTCTTTTTTAATTTTTGTAAAATTGTCTTCAATTTATGTCGGATACTTTTTTTCCACTGGAATGAGCCAAATTGGGATAAACTGTTGGGTATTGTGTTTATATGTATCAAGTTTTGGTCAATGAGTTTTATCTTCTCATGATATAATGTGTATGCTATTATGTAGTACGCGCTGTAATATTTTTGTGACCATTCAAAAAACAAAAACAAAAAGCGTGCTGTAATATTTTCGAGAGATATATCGAAGCTTCTTTTGGTCGGGTGGGTTTGTCGTCAGTCCAAAATTGCTTTTTCTAAAACCGTTCCAAAATAAGAATTGAAATGATTTCATGTTATACAAATATCTTCAAATTAATTAATTAATTATTATTATTATTATTTTTTATTATTCAACTTCAAAGTTTGAGGTAATATCAATCGGATGCCGTGTGCTGGAAATGCGTCGGTAGGAAGTAGGCTATTGTTCACACATTTCAGTTTTTCATTTGGTACGATAAAATTAATACTACCTTCCTTCCGACTTGAAAAAAGAAAGAAAAGAAAAAGAAAACTATGCATAAATCTCGTTCTCTTCCAAAGCTTTTACAGTTTGATTTTTGGAATGTTGTATTCCGATTATATTCTTACTCCTCAAAAATTTATTATTTTAAAATTAAAGATACATATTTGTTTTTTTGATTGTTTTAAAATTAGAGATAAATTTATATTTTTAGACTATAAAATGTCATGAAATTTCTTAAATATTATTTCACTATAGGGATATATCATAACTATCACTATTATTACGGATAATAGGGATATATTTAAGATATAAAACTTATCTTTAAAAATGATAGTTTTAGAAACGTATTTTTAATTTTATAACAGAACGAGCAAGTGTTTTGTGTACGTTAGTCCACGTCATATGCCAAGGATGGCCTTTTCTCGTATGAAAACTATAGGAAAATTGGACACACTGATCAATCGTTGGCTCAACTTTTTAGCATTGGTATAATCCCTTATATAATTTCGTGGCGTAATGAGTAATAATGATAATAATTCAACACTGTAACATACTTTTCACTTAAATTACTTTTGTTCCATCTCAATTGTACCACTTTTGCCTCCGGTCCCTTTGTACCTGTACCACTTTGCGCACACCAGAAAATAACCTGAATTGATCACCCCAAGCCCAGTTATCATAAAATAAAAGTAATCCAATCTCCCCTTGTTAAGATCTTCCGGCAACCAGTTTCCGGTCGCCGCCCCTTCCGTCATCCGGTGAACCACCGACACCAAAAAACCATTCAAATAACTAGACACTGCCATTCCACAAAAAAAGAATGAGCCCCCAACGCTTCTCATGTTTTCTGGAAACTGTTTGTAATAAAATTCAACCAATCCCACAGCAGTAAATGCCTCGGCAAGCCCAGCTATCGCTAACTGAGGAACTAACCAGAAGCCTGACATAGACGAAATGGCGCCACGATGGGGTTGTATTCCAAGTGTTGGTTTTGTTAGTGCCAAGTTTCTTCTCTTCTGTTCAACTACAGCAGAGACGAGGGAAGAGAACACAGCGAGAATTACACCGACTCCGATTCGTTGGAGGATTGTGATTCCAGCTTCTTTACCTGTAAATCTACGGAGTCTTGGGACGAGAATTCTGTCATAGATTGGGAGGAAGAGGGTGAGGCTGAGCATGGAGAAGACTGTGTAAGATGCTGCTGGGATTTGGAACTTGGTTTTGCCAAAATGTCTATTGGATTGTAAGGCTTGAAAGACTACATATTGGTGCTGTTGGATTAGCGCAATGTTGAACACAATGGCTGCAGCCCATATGGGAATTACCCTCAACAGGCATTTTACTTCTTCTACTTGCTGCAAACTGCATAGCTTCCAGGGATCGGATGCTGAGCCGTCCTCTGCATTGATTTCGGATTCATGCTTCACAATGGCCGCTTTCTCAAGAAAGCTGAAAAAAATGACGCGGAGAAAGAAATGTTAGCAATGTGGGGAAAATATAAATCACGATGAAGTTTTAAGAGTTGGTAGAAACCTGAATTGTTCTGTGTACAGAAGTTTGGAGTTGATGGACTTGGTGGGGTTGTAGTTGAAGAGAGAAAGCCATGGTTGTTCCGGGAGTATTAACCGCCTTTTCTTGGTAGTAGCAACTAGAACCTGAACTACACTAGTGAAGGGGCTACCTTCAGGCTTTACTTTCACATATATTTTGGTACCCATGAAGAAGAGAAAGCAAGAAATTAACATGAAAATGGTGGGAATTGCTAGTCCAATAGACCAGCTGATGTCTGTTTGCACGTAAACGACGAGTGTCACCGACACCATTTGAGCGAAAGTTAAAGTGAAGAAGTACCAGTTGAAGAAACTGTTGATTCCCCTTTTTCCAGATTCAGTGTTGGGGTTGAACTGGTCAGCTCCAAATGCTAAGTTACATGGCCTAATGCCACCAGCTCCTATCACCATTAGTCCGAAACCACATAGTAAAACACACATTTGCCACGCAGTTGGTCCGACGCACACACTCTCCTCTTTTGTACCACATTTTGGAGGATGCAGAGACTTGAATATTGCTGTTAGATTTATTACAAGTAACCCCTTCAAAGAAAAAGTATATACAACTAATCAACAATAGACTCAGATGTACGATTTAATCACCATAGCTATGGCTAGTGAGAGAAAATTCTTCACATTTCAAATATTAGCTTCAAATTAAGTCCTTTCTCAAATCTAGTATTGTGAAGTTCCTCAACATGTTATCGCTTAAGTATTCCTATTCCTAGTATTTTATTTATTATAGTCACGACACAGGTACGTCTTAAAATTAAATTTAGTTTGTTTTAGAAATGTATGTCGAAATGTCTAATTTTGAATCGATCAGAATTAAAAAAAAAAAAAAAGGTACCAAAAAAGAAGCGATGGATGCAAATCCGAGCATCTTGTAGCGACCAAAGTAAGCGTCGCAAAGGAAAGCTCCGAGTAATGTAGCAAAATTGGTGGTACCATTGAAGACACTAATGAAAGTTGTAGCCGTGATGCTCTTCAAGTTGAAAACTGTAGTGAGATAAACCAGGAGGTTGGATAATGTTCCAATAGCTCCAAGCTTCTCAAAAGTCTCATTTCCTGAAAAATTACAAACAGATTATCAAACTTGAAGAAATTTAGAAATAGTTTACAACAAAAAGGGGAGTAATTTTTAATAAAGATTTAAAATGTCAAAAAGAAATAAAATAAAATTATGTTACACCTATAATAAAAGGCATGGCCTTAACCCCTCTGTAGTTGATCTCAGGCTCAACATCTTGTACACTTTTCTCATTGTTAATTTTGCTTTTCTTCTCATTTGTCTCCATTTCTTCTCTCAGAGAAAAGAACGTTCCTTCAATTTGATTCTGTGATGCCTAGTTCAGTTTCTCAAAGTGTGGAAAAAGTAGATGAAGCACAACCGTAAAGGCCACCTAACTACATATAACTTATATAATAATACTCATGTGATATAAATCAAAACAGCTGCTAAAAATTTCATGATATTCTCTGTTACTGCCCTCTCGTACAATTTGTCTTCAAGTGCCTATAAGATCTAATTACTAATGATTTGGGACCACAATTTAAGCAATAATTGTGTTGAATTATATGCGAATGATTCTAAAGATCCACATGATTGACGACTTTGCACCAGAAAAAAAAGATGACCAGACTACTTTTTGATCTAGTGACAGGAAGCAGGTTGATTTGGATGGTGGCTATACTTTCCATAATAATGCGATAGACGTTTTAAAAAGGACGTATTTTTCTTTTGCAATTATATTAAGGGAAACACAAAAATAAAAAAAATGATTTAACTGTTTATCTACCACCTGTTTTGAAAAATAAAGAGATGTATGATGTGTATGAGTATCTAGACAGTGACTTTTGTAAAAAAAACCAAAGAAACACAAACAATAAATTAAATTTCATTTACAAGTACTTTAATGGTAAATAAATTGAATTATGGATATTGATATTTGTAATATGATTCTTTAAAAATATAAAACAAGAAATTTGTTGAAATGGCCTAACCTATGTAGAAACTTATATACAATGAAACTAGAAAAATCAAACAATATATAAATATTCATTAGATCAATTATTAAATGCAACGTCATTGTTGTAGGCAGTTGAGAAAATGAGAGAAGGCAAAAGGGTGTTCAACTATCGGTGCACCTTTATGCTGCCACGTATGGTTTTTGCAACTTTTGAGTCGCTTCTGCAGCTATGTAAGTAGGAGTAGTTCAACTTTTGAGACGTTGATTAATGACTGTTCCTTTGTTGCAAAACACGTTACATTTGAATTTTTTTTTCAAGCATATTTAAAAAAATGTTACGTTACGAATTTGAAATGAAGTTAATTGAATCCGACTATAAAATCATTAATGATATATCAAAAATTCCAATAGCCTAAGCTTTTTTAAGAAAAAATAAAAATTAGGACACAACAATTTGCGATGCTCTAGATTCTTTCGTCGTTCTTGTAGCAATCAAGTGCCGTCTTATAGCACAACCGGCTCAAGGGTGGGTGGCCGACCAGAACGAGTGTCGCCGATGTAGGAGTAACTAAGAGTTTTTGAAGGTAAATATATATTTTGAGTGTGTAAATTGTATGTACATTTCGTATGATTTGATTATACAATATTTGTTGAAATGTTATTCAATATCAGTGTGACGTGTGTCCTTTTTAAAATAAAATTTAATTTGACGCTCGTAGTAGACATACGGAGTATAATTATAAGTAAATTTTAGTTTATATTTTAAAATTTCAATAATATTATGAGAATATACATTTTAAAAAATTTAAGTTAAAATAAATAGAAATATAGTATCATCATGTTTACTACATTATTATTATTTTTTCTTTTTTACGGGCATGACATGCTATCCTTTTTATGAATTTTGTTGTCGTGTCATGTCCCTTTGTACCTGTACCAGTTGGCACAAACTAGAAAATAAACAGAATTGACGAGCATAAGTGCAGCCAGCAGGTAATAGAAATAATCCAACCTCCCCTTGTTAAGATCTTCCGGCAACCAGTTTCCGGTCGCCGCCTCCGCCGTCGTCCGGTGAACAATCGACAGCAGCAAACTGTACAAATAGCTTGACACCGACCATCCCAAAAACAGAAACGAACCCGCAACACTTCTCATATTCTCCGGAAACTGCTTGTAGTAAAACTCCGACAATCCCACCGCCGTAAACGCCTCCCCGAGTCCGCTAATCCATAGCCGAGGTATGTACCAAAATCCCGACATAGACGACACCGCGTGTCCGACCGTCGATGTCGAGGGCGACGATTTTCTCCTCTTCTGTTCGACCAGTGCACCCACAAAACACGACAGAGTCGCCAAATTGATTCCGACTCCGATTCGTTGGAGGATGGTGATGCCGGCGTCTTTTCCGGTGATTCGGCGGAGAAGAGGGACGAGGAGGCGGTCGTAGATTGGGAGGAAGATGGCTTGGCTGAACATGGAAACGACGACGTATGAAGCAGGGGGGATTTGGAAAGTGGAGCTGCGTTTTGGGAAATGTCGGTGGGATTGGAGGGCTTGGAAGACGACGTATTGTTGGTGGTGGAAAATTTGGAAGTTGTAGAAGACGGCTGCGATCCATATGGGGAGTACTCTGAATAGGCATTTCACTTCTTCGACTTGCTGCAGCGTGCACAGTTTCCAAGGATTGGCGGCTGATCCATCTGCTTTGATTTCGTTTTCGTGTCTCACAGTTGCTGCTTTGTCCAGAAATCTGAGCCACACTCGGGATCAGCCAATATGCAGTATATAAATATATGCTTATGTGCAATATCAGAGTTTGGGATTCCCTGAAATTATCATGTTATTTTTCGCATGAAAGTTTAGTGAATCAAAATTATTTAGCACCCTAATCACTTTCGCATCAAATATCGTAATGACGACGTAGCTTCATCATGGATTGCGAGAGTTTAATCTGTAACAGTTTGTGCTGCAAAAATATGTTGTCCGGTATAAAGCAAAATTCTTGTTGACCCTATCGATAGATGAACATACAAAAATGACGGAAGAATGTAGATTTTCATTTAATTAAAGTTGTAAAAACTATATACTATCCCCTCCGTTTCAAAATATTTTTTATACGTATTTTTAGATGAAATTTAATATTTTAGTGAAGATTAATATGATATAAAAATTATAAACATATAAAATATTTAACATCTCTTGAATTTCACCTAAAGTTAGGTGAAAAAAGTCAAACAAAATTAGGTGAAAAAAAATCAAACGTCATGTATTTTGAAGTGAATGTAGTATTATTTA
The DNA here is from genome assembly GCA_014636745.2 of Centella asiatica. Taxonomy (NCBI): domain Eukaryota; kingdom Viridiplantae; phylum Streptophyta; class Magnoliopsida; order Apiales; family Apiaceae; genus Centella; species Centella asiatica. Next base: position 46,776,876 of record CM025784.1, on the reverse strand, counting down.
TAGAACAATAAACTTTATGCATAGTATGATAAATTGGTAACATATTTTCTGTCTTATTTTAATTTTATATATACTGCTCCAGGCAAGTTAATATTAAAGTAGAACATTTGGAAGAACTGGAATTTTATTAGTCAATTGGTGTCATATACAATTTGGACACAAAATCTAAACGTGTGTAGTTACAGGACGAATGAAGTGAAAATTAATTAATTTTATCATAAATGAAAATTGCATTTGTATGGTTCTACCGTGAGGGGTGCTAAGAAGACACGAAAATTGTTATTATATAAATGACAGGTAAGTAATTACTATGAATGAGATATTGATCATAAAGGTGAATAATAACAATTAATTATTGCATTACAACAATAGATTATTATTATTACCAGGGGTGGCTCCAAAAATGGCCCCTAGTTAACAAAAACCATGGGCATAATAATAATAAGGAAAATGACAGATAGATGATATAGAACAATTACCAAAAAAAGAAAAAGCGAATATTATAGAATGAAAGAAATTTATTTGTATGACTAAACTTACAAAGATGCATGTGAATTAGTTATTGCATTACCGAAAATAAAATTTTACCCGTGTAAAATTTTACAAGAGGGGACCCTAAAGGCCTAAAAGACAAAACCATTGACGCAAATTGTTAAATTTTATACCAAAAATTGCAAAAATTAATTGTCACGCATCTAAATTGCAAAATTTGTACTAAGAGAGTCATTTTCATCTAAATGAAAATCCAATGGGCCATATATGGTGAATTAGCAATAACCTGAATTGTTCAGTGTAGTGGAGTTTGGCATTGGAGGACTTTGGTGGCGCATAGCTAAATAGAGAAATCCATGGTTGTTCTGGCACCTTTAATCCCCTGTTTTTAGTAGCAACCACTACAACTTGGGCCACACTTTTGAAAGGGCTGCCCTGAGGCCTCACTTTGACATATAAATTGTTACCAATAAAGTAAAAAAAAAACAGATATAAACATGAAAATTGGAGGCAGTGCAAATCCTATAGACCAGTTGACATTTGTTTGCACGTAAACGACGACGGTTAGTGACAACATTTGAGCAAATGTTAAGGTGAAAAAATACCAGTTGAAGAAACTATCTACCCCCCTTTTCCCTGATTCTGTGTTGGGATTGAACTGATCGGCTCCAAATGCCAAGTTACATGGCCTTATGCCACCGGCTCCTATCACCATTAGCCCAAATCCGCATAGTAAAATTAACATTTGACATGTCGTTGGTCCGACGCATACACTCTTGTCTTCTGATTCACACTTTGGAGGATGTAGGGACTTAACTATCGCTGTCAGATCTATCAGAAGTAATCCCTTCAAATATCTTAAGAAAAAATGAATTTCAACGCATATGTTCATATTATATTTCTGTCAAGTTAAAAATTAATGTAATATTTCTTAATTTGATTCCTTTAAGAATTAACTTAAAAGTACCAAAAATGAGGCGATTGATGCAAATGCGATGGTCTTGTAGCGACCGAAGTAAGCGTCGGAGACAAAAGCCCCAATCAAAGTACCAAAGTTGGTGGTGCCATTGAACACACTCATGAAAGTGTTGGCTGTGATGCTCGACTGGTCAGGTACACCAGCAGGTTGGCGGCTCCGCCGATGGCTCCAAGCTTCTCAAAAGTCTCATTTCCTTTAATAAAAAATTAAAAATATCTTTTATCCAACAAGAAGAGATTTAATTTTGCAATGAATATATAAAGAAAAAATAAAAATAAAAATCATAATCCAACAAAAAGTTATAATAGCCGAGCAATAATCATCGTCAAAAAAATTAATTGTCGCTAAATACATTGAACAAGTATTGTTAACGTGCAATTGTTTTTGAGAATATTATGATAATGGCATACCAATAATCAAGGGCATTGTCTTCACTCCTCTGTAATTGATGTCAGTCTCATGATTCACTTCGTTGGAGTTGATCTCATGGTTATCAAGAATCTCAAAAACACTCGTACTTTCCTTCTCATTTCTCTCCATTTCTTCTGAGGAGTATTTTTACTGCAATTTTCGGGGTTATATATATGTATATATAGACTCACATCTTATTTCAAGTGTTGAGAAGGAACAAATGTGTCTTAGCAAAAAATAAAAATAAAAATAAAAAAGATAAAATTAATAATGGGCCAACAAAGGAATTGGATCTTTGTTACGATATTTCTTTTAGGATTGTCACCAGCTGCTTTGATTTTTTTTATTTTTTAAATTTTATACCATCGGCTTCTATAATGAATTACATTAAAAAAAAAGAAGACAAGAATACTTAACTATTATAAAATAGTCGGAGTAATGGATAGAATTATATGGAACAAAGAGCTGAATGCTTTGCTAAGCTGTACGTTACATTTTGGGTAGTGTGAAAAATGTGTAGATTCCTTTTAAATTAAAGATAAGGAAAGGAATACGTTACATTTCATATTTCGTGGCTACCAACCACTTTTACTAAATACTATAATACTAATTTCGAAATACATTAAATTGTCGTGACATATTTTTTATTAGTTTTGACTTTCAATGTTAATGTATAACCATATCTTACAAATTTATAAGTAGAATTGCACGTAAATATGGAAATTATTAGATTACATAAAGCACCGCTAATTAAGAAATTCATTGATTTGAAAAAAATTAAAGTGGGGGAATTTTTTAACTTTCTTATACAAACACAAATTTTGAAATAAAAAGGATATTCTGAAGGGCATTTTTCTAAAATAAGAAATTGTAGCAAGTTTCATAATCTTCTACTCGGATCGTTTCTTTTTCAACCTTTTTCTTTTACTTCTATTTAGATGACGGGTGAAATTTGAATTAAAGTGTAACGATAAAATATTGTTTGGGACACAAACTAGTTAAAGAATTTATATGTATTTAAACTCTGCACAGTATTTCTCTCTAAAACATTATTATATTTCGTGAAGTTATTTTTTTTTTTTGGTCAGTTATTTCTAAATATTTGCCGTGTCTTTGAAATAATCTTTTTTTTTCATTGTAATTATATTACATAGCAGAAATGAGCCCGTGCTACAGAGCTTTGAGTAACAAACCTAACTTATGAGATCTGAGATCTGTAATAATCTTTCTTACCGTCCACATGGATATTTAAACGATAGACAGAAATATGTGCATCGATACAATATAAACCAGAAATTTTCTCTGTTTTGTTACAATGCAAGAACTTATAAATTAATACGGAGAAATGAGATCAATTAGTAGGTGTACTATTCTTGAAGTTATATATATATATATAACTTCAGGAATATTTTCCACCGGAAGTTCCCTTGTACTTATACCACTGGGCACACATTAAAAAGTAAACGAAATTCAAGAACCCCAAAGAAGCAACCGAGTAGTAATAATAATCTAAATTCCCCTTGTTGAGATCTTCCGCCAGCCAGTTTTCTCCATAAGAATTTCTGGTAAACTGATGGACTACTGATATCAAGAAACTGCACAAATAACTTGACAATCCCATGCTACAAAACAAGAAAGCTCCCCCAAAACTTCTCATGTTTTCTGGGAACTCCCTGTACAGAAACTCCGTCAGCCCAACAAGTGCAAACGCCTCGGAAATTCCCGTGACTCCCAGCTGAAGCACCAACCAGTAGCCCGACAGCGACGATACGGCGCCTTTCCGCGGCATGAATCCCAATGTAGGCCGTGTCAGGGCATAATTCTTCCTCTTGTTCTCAACTAAACCAGATAGGAGTGTGCTCAACACTGCAATAGCCATGCCAACGCCTATTTTTTGGAGGATGGTTAAACCAGCTTCCTGTTTGGTTAGTTTCCGAAGGAATGGTATCATGATTCTGTCATAAATGGGTATCCAAATGGTTAGAGCCAACCACTGGAATACTGAATAGGAAGCTGCTGGGATTTTGAAGTTTAAGTTTCCGATTCCGATTCGCCTATCGGATTGAAGGGCTTGGAAAACTGCGTATATAGATTGTTGGGTCAGCATCATCATGAAGAATGTTCCTGAAACCCATATGGGAATCAATCTTACTACACATTTCACTTCTTCCACTTTCTGTATACTGCAAAGTCTCCATGGATCACCTGCTGATCCATTTGGATTTATCTTGTCTTCTGCCGTTATAATTGCTGCTTTATTCAGCAAGCTTGATCCAATAAATCCAAATACAAATTGCCAATCAATAAAATTACATCCAATAATAATAATGTTAAATTACATTACTAACCCCTTACTTCAAGTCAATTTAACTTAACCAATTTCCACGTACAAATTCCCTCCTTTCCTGAACCCCTTTAATCATTTTATACTTTTTAACATTTTTAACAAAACAAAAAAACGAACATTTTTAACTTCATATAGTAACTTTTTTTTTGGACAGTTAGTATTTCAATTTCAATATCATAATGACTGAGGTATTACTAGTTTTTGTGTGCGCTTTAAATTAAATATTCTCTTTTACCTGAATTGATCGGTGTAGGGAAGCTTTTCATTGATAGAATGAGGAGGGAAATGATTAAACAAGGAGAGCGATGGTTGAGCTGGTAATTTCAATTTCCTCTTCTTAACGGCTGCTACTACCACCTGCACAACGTTAGTAAGAGGACTACCTTCCGGCTGGACGATAACATACATTCCGGTGCCGACGAAGAATAATACACACGACGAGAACATTAGAAATGCTGGGATGGTCAAGCCTAAAGCCCAGCTCACGTCTGATTGTACATATACTATGACTGTTGAGGACAACATCATGCTGAAAGTGCTGGTGAAATAATACCAGTTGAAGAAGGTGCTCAATCCTCTTTTTCCAGAGTCTGTATTCGGATTGAATTGATCTGCTCCAAAAGCCAAGTTGCATGGCCTTATGCCACTCCCTCCTATTGTTAGTAGTCCAAAACTAGCTACTAGAAAAGCCATTTGCCATGCTGTTGCCTCTGAACATTTCTTTGCTTCTGCTCCACATTTTGGTGGATGAAGTCCAGGTATTGCTGATGTTAGTGTCAGCAGAAGCATCCCCTGTTTATTCAAAAATTAATTGGGTGTTATAATTTGATTTTCTTACTTTTTTTCAATAGAAGGCATGTGAGAACCGAACCTGAAAATTATTGGGCTTAAATTTTATATATTTTAGATTCTGTTGATGTAAATTATATTATGAGAATCTAAAATTTCTAAAAATTTAAAGTGAAACAAATCGAGTAAAGTAAGTACTAACCAAGAAAGAGGATATGGACGCGAATCCCAAAGTCTTGTAACGACCAAAATAGGTGTCACATAAGAAAGCAGCAATGAGGGTACCAAAGTTGGTAACGCCATTGAAGACATTGAGGAAATTAGTTGCAGTAAAAGAGTTCAAGTTAAAAACAGTAGTCAGGTAGATCAACAGGTTGGCTGTGGTTCCCATTGACCCCAGCTTCTCAAATGCTTCATTCCCTACAAAATCATTCAATTTTCTGTTATATCAAAACAAAAAATATAATTACTTAGCAAAAAAATGTTACGAAATTACAGATAAAAAATTTCTTTTGTTGTTCATGTACCTACAACGAAGGGCATGGCTTTGATTCCTCTGTAATTAGGCTCGGGCTTTTGACTTCCGCCGGAGTTAATCTCCAATTCATCATTGCTCTCATAGACACTCATACTTTCAATCTCATTTCTCTCCATTTATTCTTCACCAGGGTATTTCCACTGCCAATTTGACGGTGGGACATATATATATATATATACACGACACATGTATACATTTATACGCACATATATACACCGTACTTAAAGTGTTGAGAATGGACAAATATACGTGTCTTGGCTTAGGAAAGACAAAAGTAGGACATACATAAGAATAAACAATTTGTTACATACCGAAACACATATAACAATAAAAATCGTAAAAATTGATATTTATCGTTAAATTTATTTCGAGATTCAAGCGCTGTGAATTTTGAAATTATTTTAATAATAAATAATTTATATTACGATTCTTATTGTGAAATGTGTTGTTATAAAATAATTTTTATTACAATTTTTATTGTGAAATGTGTTGTTATACCAAATAAAACTCAAGAAAAAAAACTAGAATGATAAAAAGGGTAATAGTGTAGTATGTCAATTTTAATCTTTGATTTAGCATACTAAGTGCATTTCTTAATCTATGTGCGAAAAGTTTAAACAACCAAGGAAGTTTTTAAATTAGCGATAAAGAAAAAAGTAAATTATATTTCGAATTTCATGTCTACCAACAACATATAAATCAAATAGTAACTCGAAAACACATTAGACACCAACTAATATCAAACTTTTATTTAAGATTGATATATAATTATTTTACTTTATAAATTGGAATTTCCTTTTTGAAGTTTATGAAATGGAATACTCGTAAAGATAAAATACAATAATAGATAATGCGCTACATTGTTTGCTTTAACTTTAATTTACTTATTTAAAATTTTGAAAAAATGGACTATGTTGATCGACTTCCAAATAAATCGTGCTTTCTCTGTCCAAATTGAATTAGCATTCCAGGAATTATTATATTTATGAGTAAATAATATTAATATAATTATTGTAACAATGATAAAAGTTATCTAATTATCTCTAGATTATAAGTGTTACAAAGTATCAAGATTAAAAGAGATCCGTTAAATGAGAGGTAATTTAAGAAAAATGAACTTTTATCTTTAAATATCGTGTGCTATAAATAACACAAACAAATAAAGAAACTAAAGAACCAAGATTGATGTTTTATTTTTATAAGGATGTTTCTTTAAAAGACTAGAACGCCTAGCAAGTTTCATGTTTTTCGGTTTTTCTACGTCACTCACACTTGTCAGTATAGTTTTTATTTTTTTTTATTTTTTTAACGGATCGGAACAATACGAGTTAAAGTGCAATTATGACGTATCATAAGGGATAAGACATTAGTTAGAAAAATTCAATGTTATCGTAACCGGACCAAACATCGAACAGGTAAAATTATTGGTTCACGGTTCAACTAGATTATTATTTTTTTTAAAAAAAATATTATATAAATCATATATTATTATAAATTCATCAAATATAAGTTTTAAATTTTTAATAATCAAAATAATTTCATCAAATATTCTAAAAATTCATTAAACCGGTTCACAAAAGGATAAAAAACACATTTTTAAGAAACAAAAGAATAAAACTCACTTACAAAAAAAAAAAAAAAAAAAAAGAGGAAAAAAAATCAGAAAACTTGGTTCCAACTGGTTCCCGGTTTGACAGGTTTTTTCCTGAACCGATTTTTTTGATCGAACCGACCGGACCCATGGGCAGTTCACGGTTAAACTGATCGAACATGCCGGTCTAGTCCGATTTTAATAACGTTGGAAAAATCTGAGTATTTAGAGTAATGTGAGTATTTCTATCTACATTGTTATTACATCTAATTGAAGTTAATATTTTGTTAACGATACAACTCACTAAAAGGTTCGAAAATTTATAAAAACTTAAAGTAGTTACCAGAAATAATAAAATTATATAAAAGCCATGTATTTAAAATTAGTATAACCTCTAACAAGATTTGTACCAATATTTCGTACAAAATTATGTATTGATTTGTGTGTCTGCGATATAACCTGTCCATGTTATACACAAGTTTAAACACTTAAAATTGTGGAATTTTTTTATTTATTAAGAAATAATATTAACACTATAAATTTGCTTAGTACTTAAATTTTTTTTGTTAAGAAATAATATTGATACTCTATAATTTTGCTTAGTGCTTAAACAGGGACTGATCCAAATAAGTCAGAATACGGCTGAATAGGATGCTAGTGTTAGGCGGCCGAGCACGTAGATAGAGTAATTAATCAGCCTCAAACAGAGATTTTTATAACGGTGCTAGCAACATGTGATCATTATTTGTTTGTATCACTACTAGGAACCTATTACGTCAAATAGGGAATCAAAATCTGTCTCCTACATTATAAATTTCGATCTCCCAATCTAACGGTGAACAGTGACGCTCGTACCCCTTAACCTAATCCACTACCCACAACCTGATTTCATTATCTTGATCAATGCATCAAACAATAGGCTTCTCGGATTTGATATCTTCCATAGTAACAACAAGGGTGTCTGAGTTTTTTGTTTTGTACTTGTACCATTTAGCACAAATTATGAAGTAAACAAAGTTCAATGCCTCCAAACCAACTATCAGATAATAGAAGTTGTCCAATCTCCCCTTGTTCAGATCTTCTGCTAACCAATTCTCCTTCCCACTGCCTTTTGTCGTCCTTTGAACAACTGTTGCTACAAAACTACTCAAATAACTACCCCCGGCCGAAGCACAGAACAGAAGGGATGCAGCCAAACTCTTCATGTTCTCTGGGCTTTGCTTGTAAAAAAGTTCATTCTGTCCAATGAGGAAAAACCCTTCAGAAAGTCCTGCAACTACCAACTGGGGTATGTACCAGAAGCTTGACATTGATGAGATTGCGCCTTTCCGCGGCTCAATTCCCAATGTTGGCCTTGTTAGAGCCAGTGTCCTCCTGTGGTTCTCAATCAAGGCTGATATAATTAAGCTTAGGCCAGAGAGGACTATTCCGAATCCCATTCTCTGGAGCACTGTGACACCACCTTCTTTTCCTGTTAATTTTTGGAGAAATGGGACTATGATTCTGTCATATACTGGGATCCAAATTGTTAGTGTTGCCATTATGAAGACTACATAAGTGGCTGCTGGAATTTTGAATGTACTGCTTTTGACTACGCGTCTGTCGGATTGAAGGGCTTGAAAGACTAGATAGTTATTCTGTTGGACAAATGCTACATGGTATATAAGGATGGAGAACCATATGGGGATTAATCTAAACAAGCATTTCACTTCTTCCACTTGCTGCACAGTGCTTAGTCTCCATGGATCCGCTGCTGATCCGTCTGGCTTGACTCCGTCTTCTGCACTTCTGATGGCTGCTTTGTCCAAGAATCTGCATGCCATTATTATTTCGTTTGTTAAATTGGCAGTAGAGATAAGAAATAGGAAACAACATTTGTTATGTTATAAATAATGCGTTTCAGAGTATAGTTATTTACCTGAATTGATCTGTGTAGGATATTTTCGAATTGGCCGAGTTGTTTGGAATGTAGTCGAACAGAGAAAGCCAAGGTTGCTCCGGTGACTTCAATTGCCTCTTCTTGAAAGCAGATACTATGACTTGCACCACGCCTAACAAGGGACTACCTTGTGGCAATACTATGACGTATATTTTTGTACCAATAAAGAAAGTTACACACGAGAAGAACATAAGCAGTGTTGGAATTCCCAGTCCAATAGACCAGCTGATGTTGGATTGAACGTATACTATGATTGTCAGCGACACCATCACCGCGAATGTATAGGTGAAATAGTACCAGTTGAAGAAACTGTTTGTTCCTTTTCTTCCGGATTCTGTGTTGGGATTGAATTGATCTGCGCCAAATGCTAAGTTGCACGGTCTTATACCGGAACCACCAATGACTAGTAGCGCAAATGAGCAAAACAGGAATGCCATTTGCCCTGTTGTTGGTCCTTGGCATATGTCAGTCTCTTGTTTTCCACAGCTAGGCGGATGCAGCTCTGAGATCGCGGCTGTCAGTGTTAATAAAAGCATCCCCTGCACATGAGAAAAGCCATACAGTTAATGTACAGAAAATGAAAATATGCGATTATAAATGCTAAAATAAGGAATATACAGGAGAGCTTTGTACCAGAAAAGAGGATATTGAGGCAAATCCGAGTGTTTTGTAACGACCAAAATAAGTGTCAGAGAGAAAAGCTCCTATGATGGTACCAAAATTGCAAGTTCCTTGGAAGATGTTGTTGATATTTGTTGCAGTGATAGTCTTCAGGTGAAAGACAGTTGTGAGATAAACCAAGAAGTTTGATGATGTCCCAATTGTCCCTAGCTTCTCAAATGCCTCATTTCCTGCAATAAATTTATTAGTTTATCTACTAAGAAAGCAAGTATAAACTTCTAGACAATGGCTATATCTACACACACAAACAAAAAGAAGAAAAGATAAAACTATTTGTAACTTACCTACAATATAAGGCATAGCCTTAATTCCCCTGTAGTTAGGCTCATTGGCTGTAGTTTTTTCTTCATCTTTCTCTTGAAATTCTCTAGTCACTTTCTTGGTTTTCTCCATTCTTGCTTAAGCTCAAGAACTCTGTGCGCGCGCGCGCTGATGTTGGTATTGCACACTCTTAATGATAGATAGCTTTGTACTCCAATACGTGTGGATGTTAATTTATATCCGTTTTATATTGGACACTACTACTTCAGTCGGTTCAAAGTAATACTCTCTCTCTCTTGGACTACATTATCTTGATGTGGAAATATAAAATGTGTATCTATCTTTGATTTGTTGCTGGTCCAACACTAAAATGTTACTCTGCAATAAAATAGAAATACGTGTGTTGACCAAAAATTTTTTTTTTTTAAAAGATTGAAATCCGTGTACACAAAAATACAAGAATGAAAAATGTTAATAGTAAGTGAGAAAAGAGGCATAGGCAGAGGATTATTCATGATTGTAATGTAACCGTGATCAATTTGTATACAAAGTTCTTCAATAATACTTCTGTTGTGAAAAGAAAACTATCAACTAACATGTTCACACTTCGGCACTTGTCGTCTTCTTCATGTGACAGCGATCGTGTTCCGAAATGTAACAAAAGCTTCTGAATCATGATATTTAAAATTGCTTAAATACAGTTTTATTTATTTATTTATTTAGGATAATTGTGTAATCATATTTTTATATTTAGACAAAACGGAATTTCGCTCACTTTGCATCAAAAAAAATAAGAAATGCATGATTATGAGAGAGGATATATAAATAAAAAAAAGGATTAAGTGATTTTAATACAGTAGTGTTCACCTTCTGTTTTCTTTTTATAATTATACAAAAATTAGTATACAAAAGGCAGTATTAGACACTTGAGCACAAACACATTCTATGTATATATCTCCCAAAGCTTTTTCGTACCCAGTATGCATAAATTGCAGAATCTGAGCAACTTGGCCAACTTGATTGTGGTCATTAATATCTCGATCATGTGGAAATTGGAATATTATTCGGTTTCGTTAGAACTAGATGACGGAGGAAGTCAAAACACATGTTGTGTATTTTAGAGATAAAAAGGACGAGATTGATGTAGATATCTTTGATTTCTTTCTTAACCTTATTTGAGATTATTCACAAGAGATGAAATGGCAGTTTGTTCTTTCTGGGAAACAAATCTAACTTGCTAGTAAACGTCATTTGTCTAAATGATGGGGCATTGAATATGAGATTAACACAAAAATTCTAAAGAATGTCAGTGCAACTGGATCATTTAAACTCCAAAGAGTCGGCCATGATTCAAAACCAGAGAATATACATCTACGGGATTTGACATGTGGCGAGACTAGTACCACACATTCTTGTACCGGCAAAGGAAAATACCAAGTATATCGTCATCATATGAGTATACAATTTCGTTTATTCCATTTTAAATTTTTAAATATTACTACAAATTTCGATAACTGTACTACCTGTCATTACGTGTTTATGTAATCATTAAACTCCATGATCGCGAATTGGGTAGGCCTGCCAGGTTGTAATTATTATCATGACCGAGAGAAGTTGAATTGATCTGCTCTTCTCCCGAGGCCAACTTACGGTTATATTATCAGTAATTTCATCTCGATAAGCACTTGTGCACTTGAAAGAATGCCCATTGGCCCCTGCTATATATACTTACCTAAGGAGTATATTGTACTACCAATATTTGCATGTGTTGCTGCTTTCTTAATTTATTTCGACAACTAGGTGGATACGAAATTAATCAAACAGCTTTGGACCACAACACTTATCCTCGTGTTCTTCTGGACTAAAGGCGAGATTCAGTTCTGGGATTTAAATGTGTATTTAAGCTAAAGATAGAAAGTAAATAAACGAGGAAGCAAATAAATGTAGTCACTAAAATTAATGAGGAGTAAATATAATACTAAAATAGTCAATTAATGCTACAAATAAGCACTTAAAGAAAGTCATTTGGTCTTGCTGTTGTGACTGAGGTGATACATGGTTATCGAGCAATATGTGCAGCAACAACTTTTATCTCCCCCCCCCACCCACCCACCCACCCACCCACCCACCCCCCAAAAAAAAGAAAAAGAAAAAGAAAAGAGTTACTTAGATATAGGTACAGGGTCAAAGGGTACAACTTAAAATAACACAAGGTGGAAAGGGGATTTTATGATGTTTTTGTTGTGCCTATTGCAGCTTCGTTATTTTGATACCGACCCGAGCAAAAGTTTTTCCTTTCTTTGCACTAAATTATCTATCAGAGTTTGCTAGTTTGAATGGTTTATTTATTTGTTTATTTTTCCTTTTTATATTCGCTTCGTAGAAGTATGTCATCCATTTGTTTTTATTCTATTAATTTACGACATCGTCTAATAACATGCATTTGTAACGTAACTAATTATTTATCATAATATAAAAAGTACTGTCAAATAAAAGAGAACTATATATGTACGTCTATTTGAAAGTTACTTTAAAGTAACTTTTAATTCAAAATTATTTTTTAAACGAACAGTAAATTTTTTATAGTGACTTATAATTCAATAAAATAAAAACAAGGTTTACTATTTTTTTAAAAAAATTAAATTTTAAGTTAAGATTGAATTATAATATAAAAATTGAAAATCATTGCCGAACAAGCTCTTGATCTTTGGAAAGCGATGTCCATCTAATATTTCCATCTTCCGATCTATCTTGCTTTCTAAATAATACGTATATTGAAAAACCACTTTTACCCTTTAAAGCTAACTCAGACCGCCAGTAGAGAAAATTAAAGATAAAAAGTTCACAATTTTTTCTTTGACTTTACACCTCTACTGTTATTACCCTCTAGACTACATTATTGTGGATTTTTCATTTATTTTGAAATAGTTTGTGTTTCTACGTACAAAATCGCACATTTTAATTTATGTGAATAATAACTTCACAAATTTTATGTGTATACATATAACATAAATCGCAAATTTTCGTTTGCTTTACTTACAATTTATGAATAAGAAACTTAAAGACTATCAAACATGAGGTTTAACAGGTTTCATATTCTCCATGGCAACTTCAGGGGTATTTTCATCAGCGCTTCCCTTGTATTTATACCACTTGGCACACACTAGAAAATAACAAAAATTTATAGCCTCCAAAACAGCAATCAAATAGTAATAATAATCTAAATTTCCCTTGTTAAGATCTTCAGCTAACCAATTCTCTCCCCTGGAATTTCTTGTAATCTGATGAACTATTGAAATCAAGAAACTGCTCAAATAACTCGAAAGCGCCAAGCTGCAAAACAAGAAAGATCCCCCAAAACTCCTCATATTTTCTGGGAATTGCTTGTAAAAGAATTCCACAAGCCCAACAATTGTAAACGCCTCAGAAAGTCCAGTAAGTGCCAGCTGAGGTACTAACCAGTAGCCTGACAAGGAAGAAATGGCGCCTTTGCGCGGCGCGAATCCCAATGTTGGCTTGGTAAGTGCATAGGTTCTCCTTTTGTACTCCACCAAGCCAGACACAAGCATAGTGAACACTGAGAGAACCATGCCAACGCTCATTTTTTGGAGGATTGTTATACCGGCTTCTTTTTTGGTTATTTTTCGGAGAAATGGTACAATGAGTCTGTCATAAATAGGTATCCAAATGCTTAGGCCTAACATCTGAAATACTGAATAAGATGCTGCTGGAATATCGAAACTACTTCCACCTGCAATTCGCCTGTCGGATTGAAGGGCTTGGAAGACTACATATGTTTGTTGCTGGACCATGAAGATGCCGTAGATTGTTCCTGCAACCCATATTGGAATCACTCTCATAATACATTTGACTTCTTCCACTTTTTGCATACCGCAAAGCCTCCACGGATCGCTTGCTGATTGATCTGGATTTATCACGTCTTTATCCGTTATAATTGCTGCTTTGTTCAGGAAGCTGCAATCATATACATACATACATACATACATATATATATATATTGCCAATCAATAAGTCACACATACTCCTTACCACATATGGAATGAGATGTACATCTGCTGCTGGCTGCTGCTACAATATTATTCGTATTAGTAATAGTAATAGTAATAGTTTACCTGAACTGTTCAGTGTAGGGAAGTTTAGAATTGACAGAATCCGCAGGGACATGATTAAACATAGAGAGCCACGGTTGAGCTGGTAATTCCAATTTCCTCTTCTTAATGGCTGCTGTGATGACCTGCATGATACTGGTCAAGGGACTACCCTCCGGCCGGACGACAACATAGATTTTCGTGCCAATAAAGAATACTGCACACGATAAGAACATCAGAAACGTTGGGATGGCCAAGCCGATAGCCCAGTTCACGTCCGCTTGCACGTAGACTATGACTGTTATGGACACCATAACCGCGAAAGTGAAGGTGAAATAATACCAGTTGAAGAAACTGCTTATTCCCTTTCTCCCTGATTCTGTATTCGGATTGAATTGATCTGCTCCAAACGCCAAGTTACATGGCCTAATGCCACTTGCTCCAACAACCAGTAGTGCGAAACTCGTTAACAGAAACACCATTTGCCCAGCCGTTGCCCCTGAACACGTGCTCTTTGCTCCACATTCAGCCGGATGCAGTCTCGAAAATGCAGCTGTCAGTGTCAATAAAAGCATGCCCTGTTGGATCAAATTTTGAAACAAAACAAAAAAATTAAGGTTTATAACTACACAAGAAAAAGTACAAAGATATCTATTATTAGTGTATACTCCATTATTCACAAAATCCTTGCCCATAGTCAGAAAATGAAAGTAATTCTCATACAGTTTGGTTCATGTAAGTTATAACTCTTTTTGTACAGTTTATATTATTATGTTATTCTATAATACTATTATGTTCATATCCACAATGTAATTTTGTTTAACAGAAATAATAATATTGTACATATTAATATAGTAACATAAATTTAATGAGAATAGTTGAAAAGTACAACAATTACGCGTAAATTATTTTCGTCATTGATATTTGCCAAGAATTGGCCCTCCATTATTTGGTTACGTACCAAGAAAGAGGATACTGAAGCAAATCCCAAGGTCTTGTAACGTCCGAAATATGTATCGCACAAGAAAGCACCAATGAGGGTACCAAAATTGCAAGTGCCAATGAAGAAATTGATGAGATTAGTTGCAGTAATGGATTTCATGTTGAAAACAGTGGTGAGGTACACCAAGAGGTTGCTTGAAGTTCCGATTGTCCCCAGTTTCTCAAATGTCTCATTTCCTGCAAAAAAAAAAAAAAAATATATATATATATATATATATATATATATATATATTATTATTATTAAAATTTGTGTTAGCGGGTTTTGAAAAGAAAAGGGTACGAAAAAATAAAAAGTAATTAAAATGATCGAGCTAAAAAACAAGATGAAATTAAATATAAAATTTTTGTGTGTATATGTATACGTGCGTGTTTCTATCTGAAATTTTGATGGACTTAAGTGATATATATATGTACCTATGACAAAGGGCATGGCTTTGATTCCTCTGTAATTAGGCTCATTGCCAGTCTTAGCAACTTTCTCACTCTTGTTCTTACTTTCCATATCTAGCTCTCTAGTTTGGTTCTTTTTACTTGCTTTTGCTTTCCGCTGATACGTTTGAAAGCTTACAACATGTAGAGCTTCCAAAACCTATAAGCTTTAATTTCCTCCCCTGTTGGAGCAAATTACAATTTTTAGAGATGAATATACATCGTATATATAATGCTTCTTTTGTATGATTGATGTAAGATATTTTGACTACAAGCATCAAGTGGTTTTAATTTAATTAAATTATGTCCCAGTTTTAAATTTTATTTCCAACCCACGAATCAAAAAGCGTCCCGAATTTCCCGAATACTACAATTTGTTAATTATAACAACGACAACTTTAATTTAAAATTTATGATTTGTTGACTTACATTTATCATTATACATACTCCGTAGTTCACTACATAATGACTACCTCGCCCAAACCCACAACCACAATTGCAACAATTAATTGTACATCATTGAGCGTCAGCAAAAGGCGTAAATGAGTCGAATACTAATGAATATTAGTGTTTTTAAATTTTATTTTAATTAAATTTTTGATATTTGAATACGAACTCGAATATTATTTTGATACTCAGATTATACTCTAGTAGAATTTAAACTACTCACGAATTACTTACGAATATTTATATTTGATAAATTTTATAAAATATAAATATAATTTATATAAGTTTTTATACTTTATAATACATTTTATATATGTAATAATCATTGTAATTACAAACATCGCTTCTAAAATAATTTATACAACATATATTATACTTAAATAAATTATCATGATAAAATTGACCTTAAATTTTTGATAAATTTTATAATATTTTAGTATAAAAAGAGTAATCGAATTACTCATAAATATATTCGAGTGAATATCTTAATGCTTAGATTCTAATAGTTTAACTTATTGAACTTTAAGTAGAATATCAAATTTGATTCATTTTTATATCAGATTCGAATTGAGTCAACTAATTTTTAAATCGAATTCGAACAAATCTCGAACAGTTCAAATTCTATTACCACCACAGTAGTAGCTTTTATTGAACCATGCATTCTGCTCTGGACGTGACATTTCAAATGGGTAGCAAATACCCCTTCATCCATTTATGGTTATACATGGTTTTTATTTTATTTTTACGCAGGAGTAACATCGCTATTTAAACATAAATTTTGGTTTAATTTCTATACTTTGACCCGTTTGGCACAACTTATTAAGTGCTTATTTAAAATATGTGTTTGTTTTTAAGTTTAGCTTATTTGAATAAATGAAAATGTGTATTTGTCATAACTTAATTTGAACCAGCTTATTTATATAATAAATGATTATATTTGGAAACTGTTTATTATAAGTATAATTTTTGAATAAACTGTAAGATAAAATAAGTGTTTGAAAATACATATTCACCTCAATTTATGTCTATCATACTTAAAAGACTTGTATATCATTTATTTCTTATTTTGTAATAAATAGTTCCAAACACTTAGATTTAATATCTCTTCTACTAAAAAAGTTATAGGTTGCACCAATAAACACTTTCAAACAGTACATGTATTAGATATAAGTGAGTAGGAGACAAT
Source organism: Centella asiatica (assembly GCA_014636745.2). NCBI lineage: Eukaryota > Viridiplantae > Streptophyta > Magnoliopsida > Apiales > Apiaceae > Centella > Centella asiatica. Next base: position 46,759,675 of record CM025784.1, on the reverse strand, counting down.
GGGTAAAGTAAGCGTTAGATTTTCAGTCCAAAAAATTATGGATACCTTAAGCCTACGTCCTTTTCTGTTTTCCTCACATAAAACAAATAATTAAAATAGAAAATTGTAGCTTACCTTTCTCATTTATCCATTGATATATTCAAACTTTACCATCCAATTAGTTTTAAAATCTATCATTTTGTCACAATAATTACGTATAAGGTGGTGTCAGGTGTGGATGCATATGTTATCAATAGAAGTATATACTAGATCTATTACAAGAACTAAATATGATACACCTAATACTCTTTCGGATAAAAAGTTACATATCTGGAAACATGTATTATTGATTCGGGGTACATTTACAAGAATCTATAATTGGAATTTGATATTAATTTAATTAATTTTTATTATAAAATAATAGTGTTGTACATCCACAAAAGTTCCAGCCAAGTAAAACTTTTTTATTTTAGAATCTTGGTAAAATCATACAAGTAATATATATTTTAAGATTTCATAATTCATTGAAATCAGATCGAACAATAATCTTTTTTAGAATATGTAGATAGAATATATTGCGTAGACGATAATAAATTCTTTCAAGATATCACTAACAATTTTGATCGAATTGAATAGGAATATATGATAAGTCTCATGCATATATAAATTGCAATATCGGGTATCTTTTGATCATCTATCTATATTATATTATTAAAAATATCGAACTCTTACTTAGTAAATTTACGTCACATATTTTTTTATAAAAACAAGAAAAGAAAATTACTCATATAAAGAAAATGACTTCGTTTTTATTACAGCACTAAAATTATAATCAAAATATAATCGTAAGTGTATATATATATATATATATATATATATATATATATATATATATATATATATATATATATATACTCATTAAACTAGTATATATTAATGGGATGAAATGGATGTCAGGAGGAACCAATAATAGTACTGTTGTGATGATATGGGCAAGAAATTTTAAGAGGACGTAATACACGGAATATCCTAACAAACTAAATTCTCTCATCATCATCTTCCTCATCATGTCGTAACATCTTTCTCTGCACTGACTTTATCACGAACTTTTTCTTCATCATTAGGAAATGTAAAATATTTCAATGGCATATAAATATATAATACTATTGTTTGTATCAAAATATTTATATTCCAGCGATAATATTTTTAAATTATATATTTCAAGTAATATGAAATTTTCCTCGTTAATAATTTTAATAAATTTATTAGTAATTCATATTCGTTGATAACGCACATCAACAAATATTATGCTAATGTAATAAGTGATCCATTAGTAATATTGTACTGCAGTGGAAAATCTATTTTTACCCGATGCAAATTTACATATGGTAATTATATACTGCAATAGCTGGTCCCATGTTAATATGTTATAAGGAGTTGAAATATCAATTATGGAACGGCATCACCAGGCACCAGGCCGATTCACCATTTCTTAGATTTAGCACAAAGTTTTTAGTATTATTAAGAAGAAATTTACTACACTCAATGCATGCGAATTAGCTTGAATATATTACCTCTCTCTCTAAAAATAATTGACGTTTCATGTATTTTTAGGTTAGTAAAAATTATATATCTTATAAAATTTTTATTTTTCATTTATATAAAATTTTGATTAAAATATTTTACTTTTATTAAATAATATAAATTATCTAATATATACTAAATTTTACTTAAAATTGATGAAGCAACAATTATTTTTGGATGGTTGTGGGAGTATATACCGGTACGTATTAATTTGACACTTTTGTTCGCTAACTTCATTTTTTCTTTAATTTTGATGCTGGTCTGTTTCAATTTAAAAACCTATAAAATCTTTCGTACAAAATTAACTTTCTACATTTTTCGTTCAAATTCTCTAAACAAAGGTTATAAAGCCCTAGTGTGAACGTTATTATTACTATTGCTGCCATTCAAATTTGTCAATTTAACATGAGATATGTGGGTCCCGCCCCACGATATGATCAAACTTTGTTTGGCTGACTTTTAGCTTTCAACTAAGACAAAAAAGTGAAACGTTGACACAGGTTGAATACTCTTACTACTTTACACGGTGAATCGCGCAGTCCGCAGTGGTACCGCACGCACTACCACAAATACACTATCGCATTCTGCCTTTGTCTAGTTTAATTTTTTTAAAATGCCACTCAAGTAAATTTTTATATATATTAAATATTTTATTTAATTTTTAAAATATTAATTAATAAAATTATTTTAAATCAATTTTAATATAATTTAAATTTTAAATAAAATAAAATATATAAAAATTTACCTAAAACAATGTAAGAAAATTTGAAAATGCAAATAAAAAAGGAGAGAGAGAATAGCTTATAATTGAATATTTAGTCACTTTCACGGACCCTTTTTATAAACATAGACTTATAATATATATATATATATATATATATATATATATATATATATATATATACAGAGATTCTTTATTTATCTCATTTACATCAGATTTTTTAATATATGGTACACCATAATATAAATAATAATATTTTAACTTTTATCATTTATATTTGTTAATTCTTTAATTAACAAATAATACATTATTATACATTAATATATTATTATATATATATATCACATTTATATATATTATAATTATAATATAACATTAAAAAATTAATACATATATATAATATATTAATGCATATTATAAATCATATTTTAATATATTAAAAAATATTAATATATTTTATATTAGTATTATATATAATATATTAATACATTATATATGATATATATATATATATATATAATAATTATAATATAATATTTATATAATGAGATAATCATAAAAAAAATACCCTCAACTATGTACTAGTTTTCAATTTAGGGATTATTTCTTTCAATTTTTGCAATTAAAGGTTTCAACTATAGTTAATTTTCACTTTAGTGACTGTTTTTTTAATTTTTAAAATTAACGGATGCAACTATATGTTAGTTTCTATTTTAAGAACCGTTCTTTTAATTTTTGCAATTAAGTTATTTATCTATTATGTTTTTTTTAAATATGATGTAAAACTTGATGTATTAAAAGAAATTTTAACAAAAAAACAATATTATTTTAACATTGAGTCTTTTTTATCATTTTCTTTCAATTACCCAATTTTAATGATATTTTTCATTAAATAATGACATTAATTGAGATTTCATCAACGGATAATAAAAATATCTGAATTTGTCCATTAGAAATTGAGTAATTAGAAGAAAATAATAAAAAAATTGATATTTTTATATTATAAAATACTTTTGATCCATCAAATTTTAGACTGTATTAAAACAAAACATGATACGTAAATCTCTTAATTGTAAAAATAAAAAAAATGATCCGTAAAGTGAAAATTAGCTTATCATTGAATCTCTTAATTGCAAAAATTAAGAGATCAGTCTCTAAAGTGCAATTAATTCATTGTTGAATCCATTGATTGCGAAAATCAAAAGAACACTCCTTAAAGTGGAATTAACTCATAGTTGAAGTTATTTTTATATATTATCCCTTATGTAATATAATACAAATTACAATAGTATATATATTAATATTTTATACTAATGTATTAATTAATCATTATAATATATGCTAAAAATATTTTATTTAAAAAATATTCTTTATCTAAATATAAATAAATTATTACTTTTTATATTGAATTAATATTTAATATATTAATATAAATAATATATTTGTATGTGTGTGTGTATGTCTATATATTAAGAATTCCTTTGACCTTTCCTAACTTGTTATCCACTTTTGGCCGATAAAATTAAACACAAGTACATAATACAATGACTTCACCCATATGTATCTCGTACATATTAAAATATTTTGCATGTATATCATTATTAAAATTCTTAGTCACTTTTAAAATTAAATGAGTTCAATAAACATCTAGATTTAGATATATATAACAATGAATGAACATTTTTTTTTTTTGAAGAGTTAGTAATGAACAAATATTGATAGTATAGTTTGATTGGTTTAAGATATGATCATTTTTATTATTATTTCTTTCAAAAAATTTGAGATACAATTTAAGATATCTTGCACCTGTCACAACTCGCATGCTTCCTCTCCTAATCCGTAATGACGTATAGTCAAATAAGCAATTAATCTCAAAATACAATAATGGAGGTCTCTACGACTTTATTATGCAATGTGATTGTGAAATAATAGATTAATGGAAGGAGTATGTTACAAATCAAATTGGACCATCTTCTTCACGTTTCTGGAAAGCGACCAATGGACCTGACCCAACTTTCATATCCATTACTACGATATTAGTTTATTTTTTTAAAAACTAATTTAACAACAACAAAAAAAAATTAATGTGTTTTTTTAATATTTTAAAATACTAAATTTTAGAAGTAATTGTTTTTTTACGGATAATGAATTTTGTAGTATATTGATAAATAATTCTGATTATTCTTTTCAAAAGTAAGTTAAATTATATTTGTAACATTAAATTGTATTTCTAATTTTGAAGTAAAGAACAAAAGACTAGATTTTTTCATTTTTTATTATTTGTCATGTTTAGCTTTTTTAAATTGTAATCTGAAGGTATATAAGTCGATCATCATAATTACATAGTACACGGTAGCACATGCGAGAGGATAGTTATAGAATGATTAAGTCGTATCTACTTGTGGACACATATTAATTAAATCATGAAAATGACTTGTTTTCAAAATGATTTTAAATTAATACCTTCGTATGATCAATAAGGAGTGAAATGTCATTTTATTATCTAGGTGAAACTTAGAAATGTCTACCCGTTTAATCACATTGAACTTAAATATTTATAATATTCTAAGAGTATGAAAGAGAATAAACATATTGTTATTGTTATCATTTCATTGTTTTTTGCAAACTAAAAGATACTATACGATCATATGAAATAAAACAAGTGTTTAATCTTATTTGAGTATGATTAGGCATAGAGAGAATAAAATATTTAACATATAAAAAAACTCGTTTAAATTTACGTATAAAAAAATTAAACGAGAGTTATTATGTACCGAAAGTAATACTACGAAATATTTGGTATTCAAGCATTATTAGTTTTGATTATTACGAATGTGTGCGTTATTTCGTGAATTATAGACAGATATATATAAAATAAAAAACAATAAGTAACTCATGCCATGATGCCAAGAAAACTACGGAAACAAGCATCACAGATGATGTGTCACGAAAAGGGTAGGTCACAACGGTTTCAAACAAATTTATCCTAAGAATAAGAGAAGAAATTTATCTACAAAATTTAAAGATGTCAGGAGTCTGAGATGTGTTTAAAATAAGTTGAAATAGTATAGAGTATATTGCTACAAATATAACGGGAATAATTGTAACAAGTGACGAAAGTCGGGTTTTAAATTCTATAGGTTATATAAAGCTATATGAAAGATAGTCGTCGATAGATTATGAATTTTTATGCAATAATATTTTATGCTAAAGAAAATCATTTTCTACAATCGAACATGCATATTTTACCTTTATTACGAGCAGTAAGATTTGATTACTTAACTAGTTTTTGTTCAAATGTTCAGCTCTTTCTGTTCTATTTTCGGCTTTCAGGATGTGGTCTCGAAGTCACGGTTACATGAGCAAGTTTTCATAACTTTATTGCATACATTTTTTAATTGGTCCTTCATTTTAATGTTATAATTCTTGTTATGGGACTTAAGAAAAAGCATAATAACAAACGTGTTATCTATCGACATGTGTTGAATCAACTGAAAAATATTTGAATTCACATAACTAAATGTCTTAGTTTCAAGTTCTGGTAATATAAAATATGTCTTAGTTTTGAGTTATGGGAATATAAAATACACTGTTAAGAGAACTATCTCAAAAAATATTTGTCTGAAGTGCAGTTTAAATTAATCGGAATAATTCGAATATCGACAAAAAAAAACGTGTTTCCTATATTTTTGGGTATCAACTCTCTTCGTCTTAAAAACACCGGCCTTACCCAATAAGTTCATTTTTTGCTATAATTAAATAAGTCAAATATATTAAGGAAGAATATTTGATTTTATTGATGTATAGAATTCTTTAAATTATCCTTATTCAAGTGGAAGGAAAATCACAAGTACTCTAATTGGAGATTCGATGAACATTTAAATAAAAATAATGTACTCCGATGTTTAAAATACTAATTATTTTACGGATTTGAGGAACCTTGTTTCATAGAACTTGCGAAAAAATAACAAGTTAACAACACGTTGCATATATCAAGCAGTTAATTGTCTTTATCGAAAAGGTTCGACTTCTTGCTTACACGTACTCCATCTATTATTTTTTCAATATCCATAAATCTACTCTTCATACTTAGTAAGAAATAATAATAAATTAATTTAATAATACCAATATTAATATTAATAATTGTTTTATTTTATATAATAAATATATTTATGTATTGGGAACTAAAGAGAAAGATAATTTTAAAAAATTAAGTTTATATCAAATTTGTAAACGAGCACTAAATTCATGTCAAGGTTATATTTTCAGACTTCTTTATAAGATGGAAAAATAATATATATGAATGAGATGCAGTGGTTCAAATACTAATCAGCAGGGTGGAGCCAGATACTGTAATTGGGTACCATGTACCCAAAAAAATTAATTAACAGCTATATTATATATAAGCCCTCCAAAAAAATTTAATCCTTTCCACTCTTTGCTCTCTAGCAACGAAGTAATGGATTAGAAGTGAATAAATGCGTAAGATTTGAAACATAAAAATGATACTAATATTTAATATATGTTGTTAGGATTATATTCTAATATCAATATTATAAAATTTTAGTTTTATACTCCCTTTTCTCTTTTACTTTTAGCACTTATAATGACGAAAGTAATGTTCTTAAGAAAATAATAATAAGCATATATTATTGAGAAGGAAAAAAACCGTGATCCCTTCAAACTTAAAAAGACTGACTACGCCATTGCTGATCAGTAATGACAAGGATTGAACGATATATGAATCATGAAGTTTCTTTTTCTATATACTAGTTTTGTTAATCGTGTCAAATACGAGTTTTATTTTTTATAATTGTATATTTATATAAATTAATTATAAAAGTTAAACTAATTTGTATATTTTTAATTATTGTAAATAGTAATAATATTTGACATGTCGATTTAGTTAGTTTTTCTTTTTCAATTTTTTATAAGTATCTTTTAGATTATGTGAATGTATGTTTAATAAGTTTTTTTGCATGATTTGTCATAATTATATATTTTAGTATATAGTTTAGTAAAATTTTATTACAATAAAAAGTTAAGAATTTAAAACTCTATATAAATTGGTTTATTACATAAGAATTGTAGTTGATTACAAATTAAATTTTAATTGGATAAGTGATAAATTATTTTAGTTTGGTTATTTTTATTAAATATTGAACCGAGTTGGAATTGTGATATAGTTAATTTATACACTTATTTAAAAGATTTTGGATAAAAATTTTATTTGACTTTTTATGTACAAAAAATGATAGAGTGATTTATGAGGAATTGTATAATGATTATTTAATTTTTATTTTTATTTTGTGTGTGAATGATTGTGATATTTCTTTTCTTTGGATTAGAAGATTCCATATTGTACAAATATACCATAAATATGTTCCGTGTCGCATGTGTAAGAAGACTAATCAGCGGATTTATAAATTTATTTGTGTCAATCGTATCGTCAGATTACGTGTATTAGCCAATCTATTTGATTTTAGTGCTTCTTTTTTTTAATCACCATTATAGTCTCCAAAATATCCAAAAAAAATATTAAAAATAAATGGTGATCGAACGCAAATGACTCGACTATACGATTTTGGGATGTAACTAGTCCTTACGTTTTGTTTCAAGTTTTTGTATATGATGCAAGTTAAATGGATTATTTTTCACCTTAAACATATATATTCGTTCATGATTATATAATTTCTAGGTATTATAATAAATTTTATGAATTTTTTTGTTATAATTTTATCATTTTATATAAATTTAATTTTGAAAATAATTGAAACAGTTTGATTTTTAAAAATGAATGAGGACATTTAAATGAGATGAAGAAAGTTCTTGTAGGTAGAGGTGAGCGTGATGTAATTTGATATTATTTTATCTCTAAATCCCAACATAAAATCGCTTAGGTGCAGTTTTTGAAATTCAAACCCACAAATGACATCAATTACATTAGTTTAGTGTAATTTAAACAAGTACAAATGTAGTTTGCATTATGTACGGTTTTGGTTTAAAACTAATTGAAAAGACTTGATATTATTTTTCCTTAAAAAATAACAATTTTTTATTCAAAATTTGGAACACCACAATAATATAGAGGCAACACAAAACATAATACAGATCCAATGCAAATTATAGTGTCAAATGTCTATAATTAAATATATTTATGAACTGAATGTTAGAAATGAAGCATATAAATATTTACAACTATACTATACGGGGTTTGAGAAAAAGTCTCTTTATATGAATTATATATATATCACTAATATTATAACAATGCACAATTAAAAATATTCATAAATAAGAAATGAGATATATTAAATACGGAGTACTATTCTTTTAAGAATATATTAAAACTTAAGTTTACGTTATAAATAAAAAATAATAATAGAACATGTGAAATTTGATTTATATATGTGCGATTTTTGTTTAAAATTACAACATAGCAAATAATGATGAATATGAATAGTAGACCACAAATAACAACAATTCATATTAGCCGCAACAATAATATGATTACACTAAAGATATGATAAACACTAATAAATTTACAAATGTACAAGCTATATTTCATTATAATAAACTTATCATATCTTTGCTCAATATTAGTAATAAAAAATTATTTAAAATTTTTATGAATTTATATATATAAATCCCAACAACCTTAATATTACAAAGAAAATAAAAAAAAGTAAAAAAAGAAAGACAATACCAATAATAATATTTAAAAAAATAATATAATTTATAAAAAAATTAAATTAACCAAAAAAAAAAAAAGCGCTCATACTGTGCACGTGCTATAGTCAATATTGGCTGCCAGTGCTGATTCACTTAAGAAAGTGTGGATACTCCTCCGTATTAGCGAGTTAGGAAGTTATTCGGCCCGTAGCCCAATTCCTTTTCCATGACGTAACATCCTTTGCTATTGTCCAATATAATTTCCAACAAGCCCATAAGGGATGGTTGGAGAATGAGTTATTCCACTGCGTCGTCCCATTTATTGTTTTGTTATCCTAATTTTTAGGGGCTACTACAAATGAATAAATACGAAATCTTAAAATATTAGTAATAATTAGCCAATTTAATCCTCCAATTTATCATCACGTGTCAATTCTCAATTTCATATAAAATGGACCAAAGATCACAAGTCACAGGCATGACCATTGGAAATTAGCAAGTTTAGGCGAAAAAAATGAATAGGAAACTTCATATTACATGACTAAAGTTAAAGGATTCCAACTAGAAATAGATGGCTTATCGTTTGCTTTTGCCATTTAGGAATATGATTTCTTTTAACTTTTGTTAACGATTTTCTCTTTGATTTTATGTTTTCCAAAAATAAAAAAACAGAATAGTAACTGGACATATATGATTTCTTTATTAATGAAAACGAGAATTGTTCGTTTTCATTTTCATTAATATCAAAATTCAGAATTGACAACCACACTAGATAATCAAGAGTATGTATGGACCTTATCATTGGACTATTCGAGAATGACAGCGCCTTAAGTTTATATTTGAGGTTAGGGATGGCAATTAGGCCCGACGGCCCGACGGCCTGCCTATACCCGCCTGGCCTGAAACCCAGGCCCGGTCGGCCTGATGCCGTAATGGGCCAGGCCAGGACAGGCGCAGGGCTGGCCTCAAAGCCCACAGGCCGCCTGGGGGGTTAATATGCACCGTTAGATTTGATGGGTTTAGATCACAACCGTTTATTGTTATGTTTAGTTTAGGGTTCGATCCTAATTCCAAACCCGTTTCACTTCTATTCTCTTTCGGTCTTTCCTCTTCCTCTCTCTCAGAGCAGCGGCGCCGCGATATTCAGATCTGGACATTTGGTGGAGACGCACGCCACCGCGACGCGACCGCCCGCGACGTACGCCTCCCCGACGCGACGCACAGCCGCCCGATGCATGCCGCCCCACCGCGACGCCAGCCAGCCACCAAGACGCCCAGCCACCGCGACGCCCAACCTTGCGCCGCACGCCACTACGACGCGCACCGCCCACGACTCACGCCGCCCCGACGCGACGCACAGCCGCTCGACGTAATATTTTGTCTTTTTAGTATATATTGTTTAGTATTTTATGGTAATCTATTTAGTTTTTGGTTAATATTGTAGCAAATACTAAACCTAAGTACACAACCACTTTTTTTTTTAAACTATATTAATTGTTACATCTAATTTCAGGAAAAATGACAACCCCACAAGAACATACTGACCAAGTGACGGCTGAAGCAAACTCAACAGCAGCAGCTCCTGTTGAGGGTTCTGGTACAACACCAGTATCTACTTCTCATGCAACACCGACACCGACATCGACCATACCTGTAACCCCAAATTCAAGTTTAGGCGAAAACCCAGAACCCAGTGCTGAGGTCGATACATCAAAACTGAAATCTAAAGTATGAGAGCATATGATAAAGAAAGTGATTGATGGAAAGATGAATGCAATATGTAAGTATTGCAATGGTAAGCTTGCTGCTGGACCTAATAGTGGTACACGACACATAAGGGCCCACATAGAAGCTTGTTTAAGAAAAAAACAGCAAACCTTCCCGGAAGTCTTCCAAAAGATGTTAGTTGCTAAAAAGGCAAATGGGAAAACTACTATCGGGAATTATGTGTTTGATCAAGATGGTTCAAGGAAAGATCTTGTGGAGATGGTAGTGTTGCATGAGCACCCTCTTTCCATTGTTGACCAAGTGGGGTTTAAGGTGTTTGTCAACAACTTGCAGCCACTTTTCAAGATTCCAACCCGTAACACCGTGAGAAGTGATATCTTCAAAATGTATATGGCTCGAATGAAGAAGACCATGGCCTTGCTGGAGAACAATGAAGGAAGAGTGGCAATTACAACCGACATGTGGACGGAGGACAACCAAAAGAAGTCCTATATGGCAATTACTGCCCATTTTGTAGATGACGATTGGAATCTACGACAACGCATCTTAAGGTATATCTAATTTGAATCTGTTTAGAACTTTAGAACTTCATAATGATACGTTTAGTAAAAACAGAATTTGTTGAGTCTTTTTAGTAAAAACAGAATTTACAGAATTTGTTTAGTAAAAACAGAATCTGTTCATAGTATTTATTGTTGAGTCTTTTTGGTACTTGTGCTCTTGTCTTGTAGGTTCCAACATGTACCTTCTCCGCACACCATAGATGTACTTGTTGAGCATTTGATGGGTGTTTTGTTAGATTGGAATTTAGATAACAAGTTGTCTACAATAACAGTTGACAATTGTAGTACAAATGATGGGGTTGTTCAAACTTTGGGTAATAAATTAAATGCTGAACAACTTCTGTTACGTGGGTCGTTTATGCGTTGTTGCCCTCATATCTTGAATCTGATCGTAAAAGATGGGTTAGAAATAATTGGCTCAAGTTTAGAAAAAATTCAAAACAATTGTGTATTTTGGACCTCAACTCCTAAGAAAATAGAAAAGTTTGAAGAGACAGCACGACAATTGCGCATCAATAGTACCAAAAAGTTATGCTATGATGTGAAAACAAGGTGGAATTCAACCTTTAATATGTTAGAAACAGCTCTCATATATAAGGATGTTTTCTATCGTTTAAAACTACGTGATGCGCAATATAAGTCTGCCCCTTCTGAGGATGATTGGGATAAGGCTAGAATTATAGGTGAAAAGTTAAAGATTTTTTACACAACAACTGAGCTATTTTCTGGGACAAAATACACAACTGCCAATCATTATTTTAAAAATATTTGTGAAATCAGATTGGCTTTGGCAAGTTGGGCAACTGATTCTAACCCAACTATTGCGAATATGGCATCAAGAATGTTGGAAAAATATTTAAAATATTGGACTGAGATACATGGTATCATGGGTATTGCCACACTTTTGGATCCAAGGTTTAAGATGGAACTAGTAGTTTATTATTATGAGAAGATTTATGGTGCGGATCATGAGAGTGAAGTTGACAAGGTTGTAGAGTTGTGTCGTCAATTGTTTAGAGAGTATCAAAAAAGGGCCTTGAGTGAACAAGTTGAGGAAACTTCTGAAGGGGACAATGATGGTGGTGATGATGCACCATCAGATTTTGATGTATATATTGTAAGAAGAAAGAGGAGAAGAATTGATGTAACTAAGGAGTTGGATCATTACTTGGAAGAAGAATTGGTGCCAAGTCGTCAAAATTTTAATGTGCTTGCTTGGTGGATGTCTAATGGACCCAAATTTCTAACTTTACAAAAAACTGCCCGAGACATATATGCGATTCCAGTTTCCACCGTTGCCTCTGAATCGGCTTTTAGCATGGGCGGACGAATAATAAGTCCACAAAGGAATAGGCTTCACCCTAAACTTGTTGAAGCTTTAGCATGTGTGCAAAATTGGTTAAGGGCAGAATATGAAGGTATAAAATGTGTCTTTTAAGTATATTTTCAGTTTCAGTTTTTTTAGTTAAATATATGCTAGTATTTTCATTTAACTTTTACATGTATATTTTTTCAGATTTGGGTGACCGAAATCCGTTTAGGACCTACTGTGATGATGAAGATGAAGATGAATATGTTGTTAGCAGTTAGCTTGTTGTGTTCAAGCTTGCTGTGTTCAAACTTAATTTTTATATTTCTTTGTGTAACTGCAAATTGCTATGTTCAAGCTTGCTGCAGTTAGCTTGCTGTGTTGAATCTTTGTGTAACTTAATTATTTGTTCAATCTGTGTTGAATCCAAGTATGTTCAATCTGTGTTGAATCTTTAGGATTGGTAAGGCATGGGCGGGCATGGGCTGCCTGAGGGGCCCAGCGGGTAAGGGCGGGCAGGCTCAGGCGCAGGGTTGAGGCCCATGGGCAGGTCAGGCATAGATTTTTAGGCCCATCCAATCAGGTAAGGCAGGCCGGGTATAGGCCTTGAGACAGGCAGGTCGGGCCTGGGATTGGTAAAAAGCTTGTGGGCTCGGCCCATTGCCATCCATGTTTGAGGTATATCATGTAGTTTCTCTTAGCTATACATATATGTATATCATTTTCTTATTTTAAGGTCAACGACTCAATATGATTCACGTTTTTTTAAAGGATTCTGCGTTTTAGAACTGATGATGTTCGTAAGTGTTTCTCTTTTCTTAATTAAACTGAAAATCATAAACTTGATCCAATCCTTTTGAGGTTGTCGCTATTTTTAGATGATTTTAGTTTAATTTCACTCACTTGAACTATGAAAATAGGAACCTATCATGATCTCAGAGCATCACTCATCACTCACAGTTAAATCTGTATTATAATTTATACACAAGAAAAGGTGCATAAACCAGAATTTGGCTTCTCCCCAATACTCCTTTCTTTCAACTCAATGTACCTTATTTGTTTTAATAAAATTTATTTTACATAATTTTAACTATATGGTTAGATAGAAAATGAGATAAAATTAAGGTATGTCAAATTTTATACAATTTAACAATATAAAACACATTTAATTTATCTTAATTGTTAAAATTTTGTGAAATTTAAATGGTCAGTATTTGATAAATTTTCGATTGTTAAAGTCATGACTGTAAATGAGTCAACTCGAGTTGAATTTGTGTCGAACTTAGTCGAGCATTTTTATAAACCAGCTGAGCCAAGTCAAGCCTGAAATCCTTAACGAACAAAAAATTGTGTTCAAAATCGACTCATTTAACTATTCAAATGAGTAGATCCGAGTTAAATACGAGTCAAACAATATAAATTAGTTGAACTTTCGAATTCAATCATAGCCGAGTTGAGTTTGAAATCTTTAACGAACAAAAAATCGTATTTAAGATCAGATCGTTTATTTTCACGAGCTGAGTCGAACAAGTTTTAAATGAGTCAAACACGAGTTTGTTTGTAAATGGCTTGGTTCGTTTAAAACCCTAGTCAAAGTCATGTATTTTACATAGTTAAATTATATAAAATTTGATATACCATTATATTTTTTTTTCATGTTTTATTTATTCATACGACTAAAATTGTATAAAATAAATTTATTTAGTTATAAAGTGTATTAAATAAAATTGGAGAAAAAAGATAACACAGAGAGACGAGTCAGGTCCCATAAAAGCAATGTAATTATAACTTTTCTTAGAGCTATTAAATTTCTAAGAAAACTCACTTCAAAGTTAATATTCCGTAGTTTGTTATGCTTCATGTATATATATTTGAATATACTTATTTTTCGCTTCTTGTTAGATCAAATGTAACTACCTCTGATGCTATATATATATATATATATATATATATATATATATATATATATATAT